>JAKTPN010000212.1:45339-196700 GCA_030557665.1 Blastobotrys apis
TTTTTTTTTTTTTTTTTTTTTTTTTTAATACTCTTTTTTTTGTGTGTTTCTAGAAACATTGGTGAAAAACAAGAGATCTCAATGGAGAACCATCAAACGGGTGGCACTTCCACTCCACCAACAACAACAACAACCAATAGCGCCGCTTCTACTCCTGGAAGTGGATTCACTGGACGTACAAAACCGTTTGTTGAAAGTCGGAGTGATGAAGCGGCATTTTCCGGTAGTGAGTTTGAAACTGAAGGTTATGAAGCGAGTGCAGAAGAAGATGAGTTACCAAAGCGGCAGAATCATCGTCAGCAGCAGCAGCAGCAGTCTCCACTAGTTCAAACATCGCCGGTATCAAACGTGGTGAGTGAAGCTGAAAGTGACGCTACAACTACAAACCCTCAATTAAATAGAAAAGGATCGGAAGCGACGGTTAAAGGGGAAGAAAGCTCGCCTGTATTGGATAAAAAGCCACCGACTACGGGGACTAGTGGCATGACAGTGGAGACAGAAACGGTACCAGCGGTACCCACGGTAGCGGTCACTCCGGCAGTTGTTAATAACAATTCAACAATGAACAATAGCAGTTTGAAAGTTAAAAAAAGTACCGATAACGTGACGAATCGAGCATCTGTTGGCCATCGAAGTGGGAAAAAAAAGAAGAGTTCCAGAGCTACAGCTACGGGGTCCAAGGCGGAGATTTTCGCAGCAAAGATTGCATCAGCGGTTGATGAAGTTCATTCTTCTGATTCTGATGAGACTTTTGTCTATGAATCTAATCCTACGGACCCGAACACAACAGCGGCAGTAACAACCCCTTCAGCTTCTAAAGAACGGCCAAAATTTCAGCATCGAAACATGTCATCTTCTTCGTTATCACGACCTCAGGTGGATACGTTGAAAAAGAATGCATCTACCACCTTTAACCACAACAACAACAGCAACACTAATTCCACGAATAATACCAATACGAACAACAAATATGCATCTTCTTCATCGTCGGAGCCTAATTCTGCTTTATTTATGGTTTCTACGACCTCTGCATCTTCTTTAATGAGTCCTGCATTACAATCCTCGGCATTTCCGCCCCAACAACCGTTTTCGGATATCCATACCACGCAATCTCAACCCCAATTACGCGATAATAAAGGTGATTCTATCAAACGAGGGGACCCAAGCGGACAGTATAGACCTCCATTGAATACGACGTATTCCCGAACCGGCAGCCCTAGAAGAGGTGGAGGGTCGGTAGCGGCGGCGGCGGCGGCCGGAGCAGGGGCACCAGCAGCACCTGGGTATGGTAGTACCAGTAACAACAACAACCACAACAACAGCTCGACTGGCGGTACCAATAGTATCAAATCACCTTACCTTCGTCCGGCATCGTCCAGGTATTTTGGCGACTCCAAACCCGGGAACAGCAACAGTTACCGGTGGCGTGGGTATGATGAAGATGATGAGTTTGGAGAAGACGATGATGACGAGGAAGGCGATGGGGATGTTGAAGATGTGGATGAATACCTCGGGTACTCGGAAACCACGCCGTTGCGATCCGCTGGGCAATCGATTCGACGAGCTAGAAAGAATGGCGGTATGGTGGTATATTCTCCACACAACTACCAACGAGGAGGACAGCCGACTGCACGATATTACTACATTCGACTGGCGTTATGGACGGTGGTTGGGGTGCTGTGTCTGATGGGGGCTGGGTTCGTGCTTGGATTTCTGCTTGCCACTAGTAAACCACTCGAGGATGTACATATCAGCGAGATTTCCGACGTGCTTGTGAGCAACAATGTGCTGGAATTCAACATGGCGGTGGACGCCGTCAACCCTGGGTTTCTTGCGGTGGACATGTATCGAGTGAACCTGGATGTGTTTGCCAAGTCGCCGTATGTGCGGGACGAGCTGAACGAGCTGCTGTTCCTTGATGGAAGTGGAGATGAAGGGTCGCATACCATGATTCTAGGCACCGTCAAGCATTTCAACGCGCCGTTGACGTTTGAAGGCGGCGGCGTGTTTAACAAGGAAACGCAGCGCAGTGTGGGTGATATCAAGGTAACGAGCCCTGGGGTGAACTCTACGGTTGATGACGATCCAAAGTCCAAACCGGGTGCTTCTGATGATGAAGGGGATGGGGACGGGGACAAGGATGACGATATGGACGACGGCCAGAAACGATGGGTCAAAGTCTCTGGCCACCCGTTTGATCTAATCGTTCGAGGCGTACTGGAATATGATTTGGTGCTTGGACGTGGGGTAAGAAGTGTGGCGGTGGCCAAGACGGTGCATATTGATCCAAATACTGATGCTCTTTAAAAAAAAAATGTCTATTATTATAATGTGTGTGATTTTTTTTTTTTCTTCCAAATGTCTTGTTTTTTTTTTTTTTTTTTTTTTTTAATTGTATAAAAGCTTTTTTTATGAATGTGTGTGTGTTACCATGCAATTTCTCGAGCGGGTGTATTAGTATTCTCATTCTCGTATTCAATCTCAACCCTTGGACCTCGGCCACGGCCGTTAGGACCGGCCTTTCTTCGTTTCTTGGCCGGTTTGTCCTGCCCGTCGTCATGGCTGCGGTTGTCGTCGTCGTCGCTCTCGCTATCACTAGAATCATCTTCAGATGCAGATTGGTTCTTGTCGTCGTCATCGTCTGAGCCGCCTAACCATCGTTCCAAATCTTCCAATTCCACCACTTCGTCCTCGTCGTTTTCGTCATCTTCAACGTATTCAACCTCACCGACATCTTCGTCGTCCTCTTCCTCTTCAAGCTCTTCATCCTCAAGCTCATCATCCTCTTCCAACTCATTCTCAACTTGCATGCTCTTCAACACCTTCTGCCACACATCTTCCTGTACATTCAACGGGTTTTCGCCATATGCACCGGACTTCAACCGATCCAGTAACTCCTTTTCGATATTCTTCTCAATCTTACCGGCTGCCAATGCTTTTCGTTCCCGAGTCTGTTCTCTTCGTTTGACCTTTGGAGCCTGGCCAACCAACACCCGTTCGTTCACCTTCTTTGCCTCCCGTCGTTCGCGGATCGCCACCTGGAAATACCGGGTCATTCGCTGTTTGCACTTGTGGATCAGAAACTTGTTCCAGTACATCAACTGCGTGTCAATCTGTTGCAACGCCGTGGCGTAGTTCTTGGATAGCTTGATCCGTTCCCATAACTTTGCTGGTGTGTGTGACCGTTCCGCGGTTTTCATATACAGATACAACTTCCCATCTATAGACCGTACAGTAGCGTATTTCGCATTGGCGAGTGGACACGACTGCCGGTTACACAACCCACTGACATTGAACTCGTTTCGGCAAAAGTTTTGCTCTTTTGTGGTTTTGAGTTTGAATGAGCAAAACTGGTGGTTGATCACTTGCCAGATAATCTGTAACTGTTAGTACTTTTTATGTTTTTTTTTTTCCGTAATTCTCAATAACATACATCGTCAGACATGGTTATAAAATGCTAGTGTTAGTAGTTTGTAAATGTAGGGTTTTTGAAAATAAAAAAATAAAAAAAATTTCAGACCGATTAAATTTTTCTTTCCTTCCGGCGCGCGCCTCGACTACTAAAAAAGTTTTCCTTTCGTCGCCGCACGTCACGCGCACAGCCGCATCCAAAGCTTTTTACATCAACAAATCATCGTTCATTCATTACCAATTAGTTCGTTACACAAAAAACAAAAAAACAAAAAAACAAAACAAACAAAATTACAAAAAATTATGGGTCATTCAGATACTGGAAACAGTTGTCCATCTCTTCGGCAGTCAGCGAGTGTACATACAAACACTTTGCCAACAAATCCTGAGTGTCATTGTCATTGCGGATCTGGTAATTGGCCGCCCATTGGATACATTGGATCAAACTCTTGACAATCGAAGCCGAGGTTTGGAATTTGGCAAAATTGATAGTTTCCGGGTCGCTACCGATGGTAGACGGCATCTCGCCGTTGCCAGTAAGATCGGATAAATAAATCCCCACAAACGGGATACACCCGCGCTGGCCGTCCATAGTTTGTAATTCAGCTCGAAGATGTTTGAAATTTCCCAGTGGAGACACCAACGCTTCCAGCTGCCGATACAAGGCACGATCCGCAGGGTCTAACCTGGCCCACGTATTCGTCAACTTTTGGACCACCATCGACCCCAACGCCAAAGTTATCTGCATCATTGTGGAGTAATTCTGCAGGAGACGGCATTGATACGCCACATGGATAAACCTCGTCAACGCAACAACCCGGTCGTCTGTAGACCAAGTCAACAAAATCTCGCTCTTGACCCAGTTCACCATGAGGTTAAACCGAGATACCACCACTTCAACCCCACGGACGTTGCGTTCCACCAGAAACGCAAGCCATGACTGGATCGGTTCCAACTGGCCGTTCCATTTCAACTCAATCAGTTCTTTCCAGTCCACTTGGGCCAATGCATCCCGTTCAATCAATGTGAACTGCTGGCTCAACAGTTGCGATGAGTAGTCAAGGATGAACGGTACATGGTTACCTTGAGTAATTGTCGACTGGACACTCAAAGGTTCTTCTGGCTCTGGGACCCGAGAAACCGACCGTTGGTGCCCACCAGCGGGTTTGTTTTCTGGCCCAGGCGACGCATCCGTCATTGTCTTTACTGTCGACGTGCTGTCTCGGTCAATCCCTTGAGGAATATTCAATTGCTCCAAATTCGGACTCAGCGCTGTGTTATACAGGTCCGAATCCACCGAGGTATCACCGTGCAGGATTCTTGGTCCTGAATTGCTATCCGCATTGTCGTTATCATTATCGTTATCGTTTACATTGCCATTGCCATTATTATTCTTCCGGTCATTATCCATATCTCCTTTGCTGCTCTTCTTTTGATACGTCCCTTCCAACTTCTCCAACGCAGCTCGAATCGCGTCTTCATCCGGAGTGTCGTCAGGGATCGCCGCCAGCTTTGCAGCCATTTCTTCGTCAACCCCGCTATACGGCAGCATTACATTATTATTGTTATTATGCTGTACTGTCCCTGTTGTCGCAACACTACCAGACTCATCGCCACTAGTTGCACTCCTCTCCCGTTCTGCGACACCCCGTGCGGCGCGTCTCAGATTGTTATAATTATCCCGTCGTCGCAAAAACCCATCATCATCCTCCATCTTGGGGTGCACCACCGATCCATTTGAAAACCTAGAATCATACGACATGTAAGACCTGCGATCGGACATTATCGACCTCCGAGTTCTTGCCGATGCACAAGTCGAGATCGACAGGGATCCCGAAAAATTCGACACCTCGTCAAACTCCATATGCTGCAGATTCCCATGCTCTTCACTCCGTTTCAGGGGCGACAGATCCGAAACTCCAAGCGTATCAATATTCGACATTCGATTCCTCGTTTTCTTCACCGATAACTGCTGTGGCTCTTTCTGGCCGTCGTCTAGGGAACCCGTCGATTGTGTCCATTCCTGGACATGGCTAAATTGATCTATCGTATCGGTCCATTCTGGCACACTGTCAGCATTACTACTCCATTCTTTCGCACCACCATCACCAGCAGAATTATTATCTGCTATGCTAGACCGATCTGAAAAAGACAACTCCACCGACGATGATCGATGTGTTATTGTCGACATGCTTTCTCTATAAATCGACGATTCGGAATCGCGGTGATCCCATTGGTCACTGCCTTGTTGAATTTCACTCTGCTGCTTTAATATTCGATCCAGTTCTTCAATAACCCGAGCGCTCAAAATGTCAATCTTCACCAGCCCTTCGGCGTCATCCGTTTCCATGGGCGCCGCCTCCGCCGCCGCCGCCATCTTTTTCGTCGTCAAAGCTTGCATTACCAAGCCAAACGTCGACTTTTTCTTCTTGTCGGCTTTTTTCCACCCGCTAACCAAATTTATTAAACTCTTTTTAGGTTTGAGCTTTTTGACAGGGGTTGTTGGAGCGGCACTCCTAACTTCAACATTACTAGACAATGATATGCCCCCTCGGATTAAACTTCCTGCATATTTGATAGCTTGCAGATTATTATGCTGGGGTTGTAATAGGACTGGCTCTATAGGTTCTTTGTAATACTGGAGCACTGTTAACCGGCGAGCTTCCATATTATCTTCAATCTTTTCCAGTCCAGCAAATGTTCCACCAGAAGTTAATTCATTTGCATCACCAGGATCCTTCCAGTATAATAAACATTCTCTATTCCAGCATTGCTTCAATTGATCAAAAACACGGTTCAACCTGTCGTCATCCTTGCAAATATCTAACCGGTATAACTTGTTTATCCCCTGAGCAAACCTCGTTCGTAGTTCCAGATTAGCCACAAAATCGTCACCAAAAAAATTCAGAATCCAATGACGAAGTACTACAAACGTTCGAACCAGTACATCTCTACCAGCTTCGTCATTATGTTTTTCTTCCCGCCTGTCTTCATCACCATCATTATCCTGGCTAGGTCTGTTACCAACAGACTGGAATTGTCGGACGGCCCACGTGAGCCTCGATAACAACAACTCCAGTACCTCATTCGCCTCTGTGAACAACCTGAAAGAAAGAAAAAAGTCGGATAAGAAGGAATAATCAAGAGTATCTGGCGCGGTAAGTGTTGCTATGAGTTGCGGAAGTGTTGTGGCAGGTGCCGCCGAGCTTCCGAGAAGCAACGAGTCGAACAGCTCTGGAGGATACTTGTCAAACTCATCATCGAGTCTATTCTCTATCGACATTGTCGTTAGCTTTTTGTTGCAAAAAAAAAAGCCAATTGTTTTCGTGTTCTTAAAGTCAATAAATCCGGCGCTTAAAAATTTTGTAAATGTCAAGACGAAAAGTTTGAGCTTACTCAGTCTCCAGTCTCTTTCTCTCTCACACCAGCTGCGTGATGGATTTAATTAGTGCACAATCGGCTGTGTGCATGGGTGGGTTGAATTGATCGACACGTTTTTCGCGTGTTGGATGGCCCGATTAGGCCATTTAGGGTTGGAATGTTGGCCCAGCAACCGCGACAATTATGCGTGCCAGGGTGCTGGGTTTTTTTGAGGAAATTCCTGACGTGCATGAATTCTCAGTGGACAGGAAAAATTGGGTGAGACGGACACGGCAGAGGCATCCAGAATTCTTAATCGTGACCAAGATCTTCTTTATTTGAAAAAACGGTTCGTTGTAATAGCCCACCGGCGATCTTCACATCTGAATTCGATGGCAACTGCTTCGCATTGTTGATAAATCGACGCGTCGAAAAAAATGGGCCGCATTTTGGGCTTAATTCGATTTTTTAGGTTTCAAGTTTGGAATGTAACGGGATGTAGCTTTTTTTTTTTTTAAGTAGAAAGCTATCCAGAGTCAGTTTGCAAGTCCTACACAGGCTCTATGCTGAATTGGCCGAATCTGGATCCAGATCTGAATCTGAATCTTAAAAATTTCGGATCCACGGCACGACGGAAGTTATGTCGGCATATTAAAGCCCCAGCATGCCGTATGTATCAGAACCAAAGAGAACCAGCCCCACAATTATGTCATGATGTTCTGCCTGCGATAATTAATACCACTGGTTCGCATCTGAACAAGCTTTTTAGGTTCTTGAAGCCAAGCCTGAAAGAAGGTACAAATTTCGGCGGTATAATGCGGGGGTGGTGGTGGGTATAACATGACCGCTCTAAGGGTACGGCTCGCGGCTTTGGATCTGCAGCAGCACAACCCTAGCTCACTAGACGACATTATGGTTCACCCTCTATCCCCGCTTTTTAAATCAATCGGCCATCTCTTTTGGGCCAAAAATTGTATCAATTGTATCAATTGGATAATACATAAATAACGACTGGCACCCTATTCGTTAAACCATCAACCATGAAAGACACTACATCTAGTGCTCATATCGAGCAGGTGGATGATGGCAACGATATTACCACTGAAAAGGTAGAAAGAAGTGCCATCTACCAAGCATGTCAGGAACTTGACACAGAAGCCATTGAACGGCTCGCGCCCAATGGTAACGCTGAGTACATGTTTGACAAAATTGACGAGATGGACGAAATGGAAGCGCTGCAAATCCTCAGAGATACTATCAAGTTCCATAAAGATGATTGGAATTTCCCCGGGGACATGATGGACAAAATCAAGCTCTTGGTGCAAGGTCCCGAGGCGTTTGGTGGAGATAAGCTGTCTTATAGCCTGGAGTTGCGGATCGAAGCTTGCATGATGAAATGGGCGTCTCCATACCCAGAAGTGCGATCCATCATGACATTTGAAGATGATATGACCATCCCAGTTGAAACCATCCGGGCTTATGTGCTCGGGCTTGTCTGGGCTTGTATCGGTGCTGGAGTCAACACTTTTTTCAACTCGCGGTTCCCCGGTATCAGCATCTCCGCCGCAGTGGTCCAGATCTTGGTATACCCATGCGGCATGTTCCTGAGTTTGGTTTTGCCGGATTGGGGGTTCACAATGTTCAAAACTCGTCATTCGCTGAACCCTGGCCCGTATACGTTTAAAGAACAAATGTTTGCGACTATTATATTTAGTTCCGGCATGTCCAGTTTCCAGGCGTACCAAATGATCATGGTACAACATATGGACGTTTACTACGGACACGAATGGGTGACATTTGGGTACCAGATTTTGGTTACCTTGTTTTTCCAGTTCATGGGGATCGGTCTTGCCGGCATTTTCAGAAGAATCGCAGTGTATCCAGTGAAAGCGATTTGGCCAGGGTCATTGTTTACAATCGCAATGAACCGAGCTTTATTGTCTAAAGAACCAAAAGAAAATATCCATGGATGGACAATTTCAAGGTACAACTTCTTTTTTGTTGTATTCTTGTCCATGTTTTTCTACTATTGGCTACCTGGGTATCTATTCACTGCATTGAGTACATTCAATTGGTTGACTTGGATTTCACCACAAAATTATAACCTTGCGGTGGTCACCGGGTCTAGCTCTGGACTAGGGATCAATCCATTGCCAACGTTTGATTGGAACGTGGCTACTGCGGCATTCCCTTCGTTGACAAACCCGTTTTTCAATATCTTGCATCGATTCATGGGCGTGTCCCTAGGAATTTGCATTATCAGTGCATTGTTTTATACCAACTGGAGATGGACTGCATACATGCCAATCAACTCGCCTTCATTGTTTGCCAATGATGGATCATTGTATAATGTATCAATGGTAACGACACCAGGGTCTAGTATGCTTGATGAAGGCAGGTATCAGAAATACTCTCCACCGTTCCTATCTGCTGGGAAACTTGTCCAAGCTGCCGCCAGTTTTACCGTTTACCCACTGTATTTCATCTACATGATGTACAACCAATGGTACATGATTCGAGATGGGTTTCTTGATTTGTACCGTGGGCTGTTCAAAAAGAAGAGTGCCTACAGTGGGTTAAACGACCCACACTCACGAATGATGGCAAAATATCCTGAGGTGCCTGATTGGTGGTTTTTGATTGTCTTTCTTGCCACGATTGTCATTGCTATTGTGTCTGTAGAAGTGTACCCAATGGACACCCCAGTGTGGTTTTTGTTTTTGATCATTGGGTTGTCGCTAGCATTCATGGCACCATTACTCATTCTGCAAGCTGTCACTGGTACGAATTTTGGGCTGCTATACCTCATGATCATTGTTGCTGGGTATTGTCTCCCCGGTAATGCCAATGCTCAAATGCTGGCTAGTTTACTCGGTGGGTGGTCAATTGATGGTACTACAGATTCGTACGTGTCATTGCAAAAGATGGCACATTATTCGGGAATTGCCCCACGGTCAATTTTCCGTGGCCAAATGCTTGCAACTTTGTGTACGTCATTTGTTGCTGTTGGGGTTGAAGGCTGGCAAATGGCCAATATTGCCAATCTTTGCGAGCCGGATCAGCCTGACCACTTTACCTGTGCAGCCGGAGCGGTTGCAACATATTCCAGTTCAGTAGTCTGGGGGTTGATCGGTCCAAAGCGTGTTTTTGCCGGGCTATACCCCGTCATGCAATACTGTTTCCTGATTGGGTTTTTGCTGGGGGTGGTGTTTTGCGGCGCATCTTGGATCGGTAATCGGTATGGAGATCGATTAAAAGCGCATGCACGGGAACGACTATCCGACAAGCAGCATAAAATTGCCCAATTCCTGTTTTTCCGGCCAATGCATTACCTAAATTGGTTTAATCCGGTGCTGGTGTTGGTGGGGATGCAGGACTTGTGCCCGATTAACATGTCACAAAGTTGGCCCGGGTTTTTGTTGAATTTCGTGTTTGCGTATTACATTAGAAATCGGTTCTTGGCATGGTGGGAAAAGTACACCTATGTGTTGGCCGCTGCGCTCTATGCCGGTGTGGCCTTTTCAGCATTGATTATATACTTTGCAGTGCAATTCCGGCCAAAGAATCTGGAATGGTGGGGCAATACGGTTTCTGGCGCTGGGTTGGATGGTCAAGGTACAACTGGGTACATGAGTGTGTCACCAGGTGGGCACTTTGGGCCAGATCCGGGACATTTTCCATAAAAAAAAGTGAGGTTAAAGTTAGTTCAAATTAGTTCAAATTAGGTCAAATGATATCATGAAATATGAATTTGCGATGAAAATAGTAAAATCCAGGTGTCATGCGGCTCAATTAGATCGCCTACAATCTTTTGCTCCCAAAATCTGGGCGCAGCAGTGTCTCTCCTTCTTTCGTATCCAAACAAGACAACAACAATGTCCAGTTCATCAAATATCCAAGGTATGCAACAGCACAGCGAGCAAAACTAACAGCAAACAGCATCGCAAGAACTACTCGACCAATTCAATGATTTCCTAAACTCAGATAAACGGACCATGTTCCTTGGTATTGAAAATGAGTCAGGTGTACCAGGCAAGGTTCTCGACGGTGGTAGCGATTTTGTTGAGGATTTACATTTGGTACGTGGACAATTGAGTCACGATGAGGCCAAATATTTTGTCCATCGACGGGAAGACGGCAAGTTTATCTTTACTGCGTTTGTGCCTGACCACGCCCCAGTGAGATCCAAAATGCTGTATGCTTCAAGTGCGTCTGGGTTACATCGAGAATTGGGTGGGTCTGATCGATTTGGAGATGTGATATTCTGGACAGAATTGGACGAAATTAGCCCTCAAGGTTGGAAAGCCCATGAAGCTCATATTTCAGCAGTAGATCCCGAGACCGAGGAAGAGCAATCCCTTAAAACTGCCTTGGCCCATGAGGCTGACCTAATGTTGGGAACCTCGGGCAGACGGAATCAGCAGCAGCAGTCTTCAACCGGAACAACCCCGGCAAATTCAGTGGTCACAGGATCAGCAGGGTCGGTCCAGATGGGGTTCAATGACTCAGTAGGTGACTCTGTGGAGGATTTGAAGAGCCGTAATGCATCTGCAGCTCTCGGATTGGTATGTTGGATTATCCGGGCCCAGATTATAGTATACTAACAGTTATAGCATATTGATCTGCAACAAGAAATTGTATACGTCGGCAAGGATCTCACGGAAACAGATCATCCGATGAGTATTATCAACAAAACCAGTCCTCAATACACAATTCATAAACGAGGAGACACTAAAGCAGTTGTATTTATCTATACTTGTCCATCCGGATCCAAAGTCAAAGAGCGAATGATCTATGCATCTAATCGACAAGGTGTGATTAGCCAGTTGAAGAGTCTTGGACTGGAAATTGCAAAGATTGTTGAGGCTACTGATGGGGATGAGTTGACCGAAGCAGATCTATTGCATGGCCATGAAGATGATGAGTCGCCCGGTTCTGAGTCAACAGTTACCACAGGGACCAGCACTCCGAAATTCAACCGGCCAAAACGACCAGGCAGACGATGATATAATTAGTTTTCGGGTATGACTGTATGGGGATGCCGTGAAAAGCTTTAGGAGCCGGTTATATAGAGATAAAATAAAACGTCACAATATGATTTGTTCACTATGATCTCCACGTTTATCCATCCGTCCAGCCGAACAATGAAATAATAATTATAATAATAAAAATAATAGGTTTCACAAAAAAGAGTCAGAAAAGTCGGATCCGAGACTTGTACCGACCGATAACAAGCCGAGGAAGGCTCCAATGGTTATTTCTTCCCACTTTATTGGGTCAATGGAGACGCCAGCTCTCCACACGTGAAAAAAACAAACTTGCTGTGCGCGATCACCTTTTTTAACGTTATCGTAAGCCTCACCAGTTTTAAGCTGCTGTTCTCTTTCTACTTGTTTATGAAAAGTATATAAACTCGGGAATTTCCCTCTAGTTTTTCTGGCTTTTACAAAATATATCCAAATCTCCACACACACACACACACACATACTCACTCACAATGGGCAAAGATAAAAGTAAAAACCCAGCTGTTAACTTCATCGCTGGTGGAACCGCAGGCATGTGCGAGGCACTGAGTTGTCATCCTCTAGATACTATCAAAGTTCGAATGCAACTGGCTCGTCGGACTTCAACTGCTGAAGGGGCAAAACGAGTTGGGTTTATTGGTACCGGAATGAAAATCGTTAAAAAAGAGACTCCATTGGGGCTGTATAAAGGTCTTGGTGCAGTGCTCACCGGTATTACTCCAAAAATGGCTATTAGATTCACTTCATATTCTCAATATTCCAGCTTTTTGAAAGACAAGGATGGTAAAATTTCTTCGTTTAGAACGTTTTGGGCAGGTGTTGGTGCAGGGATCACCGAAGCAATTGTCGTGGTCAATCCATTGGAAGTGATCAAGATTCGTTTGCAAGCTCAATACCATTCCATGGCAGATCCTGTTAGCGCTCCAAGGTATCGAAACGCTGGACATTGTCTGTTGACTACGATCCGTGAAGAAGGATTTGGTGCATTATATCGAGGTGTTACTTTGACTGCTGCTAGACAGGCGATCAATCAAGGTGTCAACTACATGGTTTATGAAAAAGTCAAGGCCAGGTTGTTTGAATTGCAGCCTCAATATGAAAACAACTTGCCAATCTGGCAAACTTTGGGAGCTGGGTTTTTCTCTGGGTCGTTGGGTCCATTGTGTAATGCTCCATTGGATACCATCAAGACGCGGATGCAGCGAGAATCTGGTGCATCGACAGAAACCGGTTTGTCGCGGATGAAGCGAATTACGACGCTAATGATCAAGGAGGAAGGTGTGCATGCATTGTATAAAGGGGTAACGCCGCGAATCTTGCGAGTTGCTCCTGGTCAATCGGTGGTGTTTGTGGTTTACGAACAGGTACGAGAGTTTATGGAAAAGAAGGAGATGTTTCAGAGGTTGAATTAGTTCACGTTCTTGAAAAGATAAAAATAAAAATAAAAATAAAAAGATGAAAATAAGAATAAAAAGGTTAGCTTTTCTACATGTATTAGCTCGATGAATTTGTCCATAGCCAATTTCGACCGGCTTGTTTTCGGTTGGTTATCGTGGGCCGGCAAGTTCTCGTGGCGGACAAACGGGAACAAAACATATGACGAGGCCCACCATTTAGTGAATCAGTTTTGTTTTGTCCGACATTCGGCTTTTGGGTTCGATCAGTGGACAACTCTTGCTCTGCTCCTTTAGACCGTGCCACGCCTCGGTATCACAGGTTGTGGATCCTTTGACTCATTTTCATTTGCGCACCGGATCAACTTTTTGAGTTTTGTGGGGTAAAAATAAAAATAAAAATAAAAATAAAAATAAAACACATTTCAGAGCGCGCTTCCTCGGCCCACTGGTAAATCTCTCGGCGCTTGTTGTTATTGGTTTAGCATGTGCGGCTTTTATTGGGGATGGATGAAAGACAAAGGGAAATAGGTGAATAGGGTTGGTATTGCATGCCGAATAGATTACTAGTGTGTGTCGATTATTGGATGGAGTGGGTTGGTTTGTATAGGGCAAAAACACGTGGGTGAGGAATGTGGCTGTATCGTATCAGTTGGGTTGGCAGTAATAAAGTAATGGAGGCGAAGGGCTGGGTTGGGTTAAAGAGAAACCTTATCAGCTCAGCTACCCCCATTCCCTTCATAAACAGCTATCCATTCCATCAAGCCTCTCGTTCAGATATTGCCCAAACGATGAGCGGCGTGCGGCTCCCTATTCCTATCTATGCTCTACTTGCGTGCTCCCAACCACCCACATCACACCACACCACATCACATCGTACGTTATCAACCAGCGTAAGGTGCACTCCAAAAAAAAGATTCAAAAAACAAAGCCTACAGAGCTATATCTATACATGAATGCAGTGTCCATTACTAGGATACTTCCGCCGGAAGTTCTTCTCTCGGTCTGTCGAAAGTCTCATCCGCGTGATCGTCTAAACCTGCGGCTGGTCAACAGACTGTTCAAAGACCTGACGCATACGATGATCTGGTCACATATGGATATCAACATGAACTGCCTGGAAGCTCCGTCTCATCCGGTACCTATGGAGCAGTTGCTGTTGAACGCCTCCAACCAGTACCATCGTACTGGCGGCTGTGGGAATTCCGGCGTCGGGGTCAGCAGTGGCGCCGATAATGATCGAGATGAAATGAATAGAGATCATGAGGCAAATACTTTGATTATTACTACAAAGAATATACGCAAGGTTTGTACAGCGATTGTTCAAGGACAGTTGGATGATACTCTGCAGTATATCACGTCTATTGCAGTGAATATTCCATATCGGTTAGACGCTGAGGATTTGGGATCTCAAGAGCTAAGTGGCGTGTTGTATGCCGAGGATGCACAGTTAGCAAACTGGTTAATGAATATAGTAGCTCCGCAAATGTTTTTCCAAGTGAATTCAGTCATTGTGAAAACCAATATCTCTCGGAATTTGATGGAAATTGGCCAGGTGATGAGCAGGTTTTTGCAGACTTTTGAGAATGTGAATAAGAGTTTATTGTTGGATATTACATGCACAAGAAGCACTGAAGACCGGATAGATTCTCTGTTTTCTATTTACCAATGGTTTGACCATTTAACTGAGGTTAGATTAAACTTGGCTTGTGGGCATTGTGCTCGGTTGGATGTACAACAGTTGACCACGGGGTGTTTACCTCCCACAGTTGAGCGAGTGGCTATTGTTAATAACGATTCACATATTGAACATCCATTTGATACGGCTCAGTTAGTACCTTTCTTTTCGGAGAACTCTCGATTGACGAGGTTGTCGTTTTATGGGCTGTTGTTACGGAACATGTCGGATGTGGAGTGGTTACCTAGGTCTGTCAAAGAATTGGAAATTATTTCCAATTACTGCTTCTTGATGAATGGGTTTGGGCTATTATCACACGTTTCATTGGTTACGTTGAGTATCACAGCTAGAATTGCATCGATACTACGCACTGCCAAATTCCCGAATTTACAACGGCTAGCTATTGACGACTCGCGGCCATTTGCGCAATCCTCAGTGTCAGACCGGCTTGGATTTGAAAACTGCCCGAATATTAAACAATTGACATTAAGTCGGGTGTCATTAGACTTTGTTCTTGACGTGCTGAGCCATCGCAACCCACAAATGCAGTTGGAGAGCTTGATTGTTCGTGATCTTGTTGTTACTCATGGCAACCCGCAATGGGATGCAGAATGGCTGAAGCGGCTGGTGGAATCACCGGGCACCATGTATTTGAAGACGTTTGTGTTAGATGCGTATCATTTACATGACGTTGTGCAAGGATTGGCGAGTGTAGGCCAGTGCTGGAAATCGCTGCGCCATGTTTACATTCTGAACCCATTGGTGGAGTATTACGAAGGGTATCTGCAGTGGGTTTCGTATCAAGGGGTCCATGACGGGTATTCGTTTGTGCCTAGTGGCGATGTGTATGAGTTGGACTTGGCAGCGATAGTGAACGAATCTGTTTAGCAGTTGATTGTGTTTTTAAATTATTATTTTATTCCCGATTCTCGGTTGGCCGGCTATGTTCTATCTCCGCACAATGTCAACCGTGCAATTCTATAATTGGAGCGTTTTCTATCGGTAGGGCTTCCGAAACGTCATTCATTGTAGGCTTAGATCTGGTGTAGTTTTAGCAGAGGATTAACCTTTTTGCAAATGTCGTCATTCGCTCGATCGGCGTGGATCAAACGTGGTCTGCGTGCTCGTGCTGCGTGGTGCGTGCTGCAGTGAAATGAATTGTAAGCGGGCAAAAGGTTTCCATTGGATCTTGATCTTGATCTTGGTATTTGATAGATTGAATTGTTCGTCAGTGAACTACCAGTACCCTCTCTCTATCGTCATATCTCCATCATCACGATATCCAGGCTTAGACGACGCCCATGACCAATTCTCTCACTGCCACTCTCTACCTGTTATACGTAATTACCCGCAAAAGGAGGCGGAAGGCGGGCGCAGGCGTAGGCGCAGGCGCACTCCGCCATGAATTAACCGCTTGAAACCATAATCGTTTGGCAGGGGGAATCTCGTTGGGGTTGAAATAGAGCCAAGATGTTTATATGCTTAGTTTGAAACAGAAACATTCTATAAAAGGTGGCATCTTTCCCTTGTTATTGTTTTTCCTTTCTTTCCCTCACAACAAATCGTGTCCAATTAACAAACACATTCTTATATAACAATGTCAGCTCGAGATTTCTACGGTAACAACCAAGACAACAACCAATACGGTGGTCAACAAGGTGGCCAAGGCGGTTATGGCCAACAACAAGGTGGATACGACCAGCAACAACAATACGGCCAACAAGGTCAAGGCCAGGGCCAAGAAGGTGAAGACGGTGAACGTGGCTTCATCGGTGGCGCCATGGGCGGTGCCATGGGTGCATATGGTGGTAAGAAGCTTGGTGGTAGCGCCGGCCATGGGTTCCTAGGTACCATTGGTGGTGCCATCACTGGTGCTATTGCTGGATCTTCTATGGAAGACAAGTTCAAGGAACACCGTCAACACAAGAAGGAAGATGAGCAATTCCAAGGTCAGCAATTCCAAGGTGGCCAAGGCGGTTATGGCCAACAAGGTCAACAACAAGGTGGTGGATACTACGGTGGTGGTAATGGTGGCGGTAATGGCCGTTCTCTTGACAATAGCCAAGGTGGTGGGTACCAACAAGATTATAACAATGGTGCCAACCAGGGTTATTACGGTGGAGGTAACAACAACTATTAGAAATGCAAATTATTTAAATGTACTGCTCTTTTATTTTTATTTTTCGCGCATTTTGTATTAGGGGTATAGCTTTGAAATGAATTAAGAAAAAAAAAATTCCATATGTTGTGTTTTTTGTTCCACGGATTTCTGAAACACAATACAAGTAAATTGGGCGTTGACTTGGCAGTTGCAGCCTATCGGGAGATTTCCGCGCGCGGGGATTGCTAGATTGCGCCACGTTCGGTGCGGCGGTGCGCCCGGGTAACATTACTGACGATAAATTGGTGGTGTGTGCGGCGCCGCGCCGCGCCGCATCATACACGGAAAATCATCATGTAGTCTCAACAGGCGGTATATAAAGCAAAGTTCCGTATTTTTCCCACTCTCATTTACCCACATATCTAGAAAATACACATGACAGTTGGCAACGCTATCATCAAAGCAGCCCATCGAGTCCGGTACGCCGTCGACCGGGAGCTCAACCAAGTGTTCCCCGATCATGCGGGCGGATTGCATTCCACTTTCCAAGGCGAACCGGAAATCCTGTGGGTTTCCACCCCCGACAACCCAGATACCTCGCAATGTGTCTACCGACGGGATGCGTTTGACCAGGTGCTGGACTACATCAACCGCAACAACAACATGGACCAGTACTTCCACGTGATTGGCGGCCCGGGCATCGGCAAGTCGTCGCTTGCAAAGGCGTTGTTCTCGGTGCGAAGAAGCCGGAAGTTGCCGACGGTTCTGGCACTGGGCGAGGATATGGCGTGGTATGACGATGGGAAACGAGCCATGCCGGTGGGTGAGACCACCATCAGAGCTGCGGCAATGACGCATGATTTCAAACACCGAGACAATGTGTGGGTGATTTGCGACGAGTATTTCGACCCGGGGTTGGTTACCAACCCCAACTGGACTATTGTCTACTTTTCATCCGACCCAGATTCGTTCACTGTCAAGGGCACTCGAACAGTGTACATGCCGCGATGGACATGGGAGGAAATCGAGCTGATTGGACGGCACAAGACTTTTTACGGGCTGGCGGACCTCCAAATCGACCGAGCTAAGGCGATTTTCCACCGGTATGGGCAATCGCCGGCGTTGATATTCCAGCTGTTTTTGTCGTCGGATGAACACTCGCTGCAATTCCAGTCGGAAGCCAACGTTCGAATCCGCGCCATGGTCATGCAGCTTGTTTCTGATAATACATTTGATCTGAGCCAGATTCCGACACGAATCGGCCGCCTGATGCAGCTGATTAACCACGATAACCAGGTCGCGACTCGCCATATCGCCCGCCAGCTATGCGCCCTGTGCGGCGTGCAAGCCCCTGAGTTGCTGCGGCATTGGGCTGGGAAAATCAACCCGCTGAATCTGTTTGAGCATCTTGCCATGGAGTACCTGATCGCGAAGCACGGCGATGTTATGTTTGCCGTGTTGCAGATGAAGTTCCAAGAGGATAATGGCGTCCGAGTTGTCCGAGTCGTCGCCAACAATCTTTCCAATGGAATCGCCGCCACCACCGCCTCTAACGCAGTCTACCCATTGAAATCCCTCGCCAGTTCCTTCTCAACAACATGCACCAGACGTAGGTTCCAAATGCCTCGCGGAGGGTCCATCCACCGGTACGAGACGCTAGGGGACGTGCGGTCGTACCGGCTTAACACATTTTGGGTGAACGAGTACGGCGCCTCGTCCACCATTGACGGGTTTTCGGTGCTGCAAGGGCGGCTCTATGTGTTTGTGCTGATTTCATACTCGCCACATCCGGTGCATCTCAACGCGTTTGAACTCAACTATGTGTACTCCAAGTGCCGACGTCGGCTGATCAACAGCCATATGGAACAGCAGAACGGGATCGTGCCCACCGGCCGTGCGTCAATCGTTCTCGTCTGTGCTCAGGAAACTTCCACCTCGCCAGCTAGTGGCTCCATCTGTCCGCCAAAAGTGGCCCTCGTTGGGTCCAGGTTCGAGGTGGATTTGGTTCAAATGTATTACGAAATTGGGTATACCACCTTGCCACTGCCGAAGCTTCTCACCGCTCCACATTAAATTAGGAAAAATCATATATCGTAATAAAAAAATAAATAAATAAATACATCCAAAAAAAATAAAAATCACAAAGACTATTTTACTAAATCGTTACAGTTCATTCAGTTCATGGCAAACCAGCTCCTTGGCAAGATCCTTGTATCGTGGATAATCATCACCGACAATCAAATCGTACATTTGACGCGACACTCTTCGGTTGATGCGCGTGTATTGATCTTTATCGATCTTCCCGGCCCGATATTCTGGTCGTAATGCATCTCGGACCAAGTTTTGAACCTTTTGTTTCTTTTCCAGGGGTAATTTGGAATGCAATAGTGGCGATTTGGGTATTCTTCTTGATTTTGACCATGACGATGACGGTGGTGGTGACGATGACGATGACGATGGAAGCGGTGGTGACGATGATGAGATAGCAGCAGGTGGTGGTGATGATGATGATGATGATGATGATGATGATGATGATGAAGACGATGAAACCAGTGGAGGTATCACCATAGGCGGAGCTGACCGGATATTTGTCAACAAACTCTGCATGAACCCTGGTTGATGGTCGTTTTTCACAGCCGACGGGGTAGCTTCCGAAGCTTCTGAAGCTGTATCCACCCGTGGCCGTCTTGACGGACGCTTCAATTTCCGTTCAGGTTCTTCATGCAATTCTATCTCTCCTTGGGTCATACCCTCATTCTCACCCACCTCACCCTCACCATCCATCTCCATCGCCTGCTGAAGCCTCTCCCATGCTCGTGCCTCCTCCGGTGGAATCTCCCGCAGTACAGGCATCTCCTCTTCTGATTGAGCCTCCTGTATCGTACTACCCGTATCATGTTCATATCTCGTCCGTCTCACTTGACGTCTTGTAGAACTAATCAACGAATTTGTAATATTGCGACCAGGGCGAGATGGCTCATTTACTAGTGACCGTATCAGCCGACCACATGGCCACCACTCCTGCTGCCGTTCTTCATCGTCCACCTGTTCAAAGATGCCAGATTCTCCATCAACTTCACAAGATGGACAAAACCATTCACAAAACGGAACTTCACCCAGTCCGAGACATGTGAAATGAAACGTTCTCTCACATCCATTGCAAACTAGTAATTCTTGTTCTCGTTCTCCACATCCACAAACTTCACAATTCTCCAAATCGTCCAATTCCATATCCCATTCCTGTTGTTGAGCTAATTCCGCAGCAATTCTATCATCATCGCCTGTGACCTTTGGAGCGACTTTATCGTCCATGTACAAAAACTTGACAATAGGGCCATCAAATTCTCTCCTTAGTGAGACACAATTGAACGTTGTTCTGCAAGATGGGCAATCTAAAAAAAATAAAATGTTAGTATGCGGTACCATAGTGAAATAATATTTCCAAAACTTACTATTTGTTCTCTCAGACCATGCTTTAATACACAAATCGTGGTAATGGTGCCCACAGTCCAAAGTGGCAAGTAGTTCCTTTGAATCCAATGGCGGAGGCAACCCTTCTAAACACACGGAACATGAAACGCTGTCCGGCATGATAAATATATTATATAATTTATTGTCCTTTCTGGTGACAAGAGATATTAATGAGAAATAGTTAAAAACAACAATGTTGCCAAAAAAAGTATAATAGAAAGACAAAAAAAAGGAGGACAATAAAAATGTGGTAATAAAAGAGAAAGAAAAGGAGGAAAGGAAGGCTAAAATAAAATGGTCCCCTACTAAACGAACGCAACCGCCCCTCGTGTTCAAGCTAACTAACTTCAGCGGAAGCGCTTTGGCTTTTTTGGTTTGTGCCGCTTGCGCAGGCCAACAAGCCGCACGGGTTTTTTCCTGCATGTGGCGCGGGCGACGGCTTTTTTGAATTTTTCTTGTTCTCCCAACACTGGTGAAATGTGATGATAGCGTTTAAGTAAATTGAAATTGAAATTCTTTCTACGGCGATGGTAATCGGGTTGTTTTTGTTCAAGGTTCATTAATTAACCAAAAAATACATTATACAGCTCTTGTTTAACAAATATCGTAAAAACCTTGTTTCTTTCTTGTCGTTTGCAAACATTTTTTTTTTATATTTAAGCTTCGGTCATTTCTCGCAATCGTCGAATGGTGGTTCGGACAGTAGTACCAGATGGAGAACTCAAAGTATAAGCACCACCTGCAACAGTCTTCTTACAAGAAGCACACTTCCAGATACCAGCAGCTTGTCGCTTGATGGTATTCTTACCACAGAAAGCACATCCGTACTTGGCGTGTTGTTGAGTTTCCAACTTCTTACAGACTCGTCGGAGAGAAGAACCGTATCTGACACCGTATTTACCAGTGATTCCAACCTTCTTAGTTCGTTTGGTCCTGGGATTGAGTTAGCAATTCGTCCTTTGTCGGCTTTCGGGGGGTGATATCGTCTAGACATACATTGTTGTTGTATATGGTCTTTCTGGTTGTGAGTATTGGAAATTCAAAATTCGAGTCGTTTGATGAATTGGGACGTGTGCTGGGAGTTGCCATCGCGGGTAGTTTTGGGACTGACGGGAATTTGTGACCGGTGTTTCCTATTTGGGATGGGAGTTAGGGTTTGTCCGAAACGGGAGAGCTGACGGAGCCCCGACGCGCGTTGTCTTAGTAACCTGAAACGTGGCAAATGGCAAGGGAGGCGTGGTGGGTGGCTTATTCGATGTGGTGGGTACGCCGCATTATTAATTTCGCCTCTCTTCGTGCCCTGCCAGGACAGCCGCAATTCTTGATCTGGCTCATGATATCTATAATTAGAGTCTTAGATGGAAATCTATTCATCGAAACATGTTTACAGTTTCAAATGGCTGGAGTTGAAAAGGATAAGATTCAAACTTTATGTACATTGATGAAAACTCTGGCGGCCCTGCCATGGATGCTCATGGTCTATAGATATGCTGAAACTGAAAATATACCACGGCTAACTCTATCTGATTAAAACCCACCCCCACCCATCAATTCGACTGAATCTCCATATAAACACAGCCATAGTAATATCAATTAGGTGGCAATTCCAAGTTTTTTACGCCTCAGTTGTAAATTTTTTTTTTTTTACCGCCTGAAAATTATACGCTGAAAGAGGAGGCCATTTCACGTGTGGTAGTCCCAAAAATAACACGAACCACCCACCACTTTTCTTTCAACCACACTAAAAACACCACACACGAAAAACTCTTTTTTTTTTCCCCCTTCCTTCTCTTTCCTCCAACACCAGATAAAAAACCAAAAGACAGTCAAATGTCAGGCACTGACTTTAACCTGATAGACCACCCAGCAGTTCCTGGTGGTGGAAACAGCAGAGCAGGTAGAAGTGGAAGTGGAAGCGAAATCAACAGCCAACAACAATCCAGGGGACATAACCCGTTTGACGACCAAGAGTTATTGACTCCAACCAGCACTAATAATCCCTACGGTGCAGATAATAGCATACCCGATTCATCCAGTCAGAGGAATCAGCACAATATGCCTGGTGAAAACCCTTATGCGATGGAATCGAACCAATATTTGCAACCGGTAGACTCGTTTGGTGGGCCAACGCATCACAATAATAATGCCGTCGACATTGGCTACGATTACTTTGACGGGGCAGGAATTGCAGCAGATATCGACGACCATGACGAAGGCTTTTTAAATACTACGGGACAAGACCAGAAAAAACGCGGCATTTCAGGACTATATTCATCAATGAAGACTAAACTGGGCATGAATCCAGATTATACCGAAATGGATCTACCATTGACAGACCAGCAAAATCATCAACGACCGCATCCAGCAGGTGGATCCCGGTTTGAAGGGCCATCTGTTGATGAAGAACCGGAAAAAACAGAATTCGATATCCGCAGCATTTGGCATAAAATTACTGGTAAAAAGGAAGTGGACCCAAAGAGTCTTGGCCCAAGAATTGTTGAACTAAACCAGCCTACAGCACATGTCGGTTACAAGGACAACCATATTAGTACAACAAAGTATAACATTGCGACATTTGTGCCCAAGTTTTTGTTTGAACAGTTTTCGAAATATGCAAATTTATTCTTTTTGTTTACAGCGGCTATTCAACAAGTACCAAATGTGTCGCCAACTAATCGATACACTACTATTGGTACGCTAGCGGTAGTTTTGTCAGTATCTGCAGTTAAAGAACTCACCGAAGATATCAAAAGATCAAACGCTGATAAAGAATTGAATAATTCAGAAGTGGAGGTATTGAATGGCAACGCCGAGTTTGAAAACCGTCGGTGGATTAAGGTACAAGTTGGAGACATTGTCCGGGTGAAGAGTGAAGAGCCATTCCCAGCAGATATTTTATTACTTGCATCGTCAGAGCCTGAAGGGTTGTGTTATATTGAAACAGCCAATCTTGATGGTGAGACAAATCTTAAGATTAAACAAGCATGTGAAGAGACTTCATATCTGGTCTCACCACAAGAATTGCATCGATTACAGGGCAAGGTTTTATCGGAACAGCCGAATTCCAGTTTGTATACGTATCAAGCAACGATGGAGTTGCAAGGGAATCGAAAGATTCCATTGTCGCCAGATCAATTGTTGCTGAGAGGTGCCATGTTGAGAAACACGCCATGGATCCATGGCGTGGTGGTTTTCACTGGCCATGAAACAAAGTTGATGCGAAATGCGACAGCTGCCCCGATTAAAAGAACTGCAGTTGAACACATGTTGAACTTGCAGATTATCTTTTTGTTTACCATTTTGATTGTTCTAGCACTTGTTTCGAGTGCCGGTAATGTCATCAAGGTTAAAGTGGCAGGGAGTTCGTTGAGTTATTTGGAGCTAGAGGGCACGTCAATGGTGAAATTGTTCTTTTCGGATATTTTGACTTATTGGGTCTTGTTTTCCAATTTGGTTCCTATTAGGTATGTGTTTGTGAGATGAAGAGAAGGAAATTTTGCTAACATTATTTTTAGTTTGTTTGTGACGGTGGAAATTGTCAAATTTTATCAAGCACATTTGATTTCATCAGATTTGGACATGTATTATAAAGAAACTGATACCCCAGCTGTATGCCGGACGTCCAGTTTGGTGGAGGAATTGGGACAGATTGAGTATATTTTTTCAGACAAGACTGGTACTTTGACCCGGAATATAATGGAGTTCAAGAGCTGTTCGATTGCAGGACGGTGTTATGCTAGTGAGATTCCAGAAGACCGTAAAGCGACGATTATAGACGGCCAAGAAGTCGGATTTAATAGTTTTGAGGTTTTGAGAGAGGACATGGACCAGGAACAAACTGGACAGGTTATCCAGGAATTTTTCACGCTACTGGCATCTTGTCATACTGTTATTCCAGAGGTGAAGGAGAATGGGAAGGTCAATTACCAAGCAGCCTCGCCTGATGAAGGTGCTTTGGTGGAAGGAGCTGCAGACTTGGGATTCAAGTTTGTGATTCGACGACCAAAGAATATCACAGTGGAGATTAAAGGACAACCGTTTGAATATGAATTGTTGAACATTTGTGAATTCAACTCCACGAGGAAGAGAATGTCTGCACTTTTCCGATGTCCAGATGGGAAGATTCGATTGTATTGTAAAGGTGCTGATACTGTGATTTTGGAACGACTAGCCGAGGATAACCCATTTATCACCCCAACAATGTCTCATATGGAAGAATTTGCCAGTGAAGGGTTGCGAACCCTGTGTCTTGCAATGCGAGTGGTGCCAGATGATGAATATCGTGAATGGGCTAGTGTGTTTGAAAACGCGGCGACAACATTGGAAGACCGAGGAGCCAAGCTTGATGAAGCCGCCGAGTTGATTGAACGAGACTTGTTTTTGCTTGGTGCGACTGCTATTGAAGATAAACTTCAGGAAGGGGTCCCAGAGACGATTCATACTCTTCAGGATGCTGGAATTAAGATTTGGGTTTTGACTGGTGATCGTCAAGAAACTGCGGTTAATATCGGCATGTCGTGCAAATTGTTGAGTGAGGATATGAACTTGTTGATGATTAATGAGGATACTTTCGAGTCGACGAGGGATAACATTCGGAAAAAGTTGAACGCGATTAACAGCAATACACAATTGCAACAGCAGGAATTTGAAACTCTTGCGTTGGTTGTCGACGGTAAGAGTTTGGGATTTGCGCTGGATCGGGGCTTGGAGAAGGAGTTTTTGGATCTGGCGGTGTTGTGTAAAGCGGTGATTTGTTGTCGAGTGTCGCCGTTGCAAAAGGCACTGGTGGTGAAGCTTGTGAAGCGACATCTCAAGGCTTTGTTGTTGGCGGTTGGTGATGGTGCTAATGACGTCGGTATGATTCAAGCTGCGCATGTTGGGGTCGGCATTTCTGGTATGGAGGGGATGCAAGCCGCACGGAGTGCGGACGTGTCTATTGGACAATTCCGGTATCTGAGGAAATTGTTGCTTGTTCACGGGGCATGGTCGTATCAACGGTTGAGCCGGGCGATTTTGTACTCGTTTTACAAGAACATTGCATTGTA
Source organism: Blastobotrys apis (assembly GCA_030557665.1). Taxonomy (NCBI): domain Eukaryota; kingdom Fungi; phylum Ascomycota; class Dipodascomycetes; order Dipodascales; family Trichomonascaceae; genus Blastobotrys; species Blastobotrys apis. The sequence goes on from JAKTPN010000212.1 coordinate 70,824, forward strand.
CATGACACAGTTTTGGTATGTGTTTCAGAATGGATATTCCGGGCAGTCTGTGTATGAGTCGTGGACGATTACGTTTTACAATGTGTTTTTCACGGTGCTGCCGCCGTTTGTACTAGGGGTGTTTGATCAGTTTATTTCTGCGAGACTATTGGACCGATACCCACAGCTGTACCAGTTGGGGCAAAAGGGGACGTTTTTCAACGTGAAGCATTTCTGGGAATGGATCATCAACGGGTTTTACCACTCGTTGATTTTGTACGTGGGAGCCGTGTATGCGTATAGGTGGATGGCGGTGATGAACGACGGGATGGTTGCGGACCATTGGGTGTGGGGCACTGCGTTGTATACCGCGTGTGTGTTGACGGCGCTGGGTAAAGCCGCGCTGGTGACTAGCATGTGGAACAAGTACACTGTGATTGCGATCCCGGGGTCGTTTTTGCTGTGGGTTGGGTTTTTCCCAGCATATGCCACTATTGCGCCGCTGATCAATGTGTCGACGGAATACCGGGGGATTCTCAAGTACTGCTACCCGTCGCTGGTGTTTTGGGCCATGGTGTTTGTGTTGCCGTGTATGTGTCTGGTTAGAGATGTGGCGTGGAAGTATTACAAGCGAATGTACCGCCCAGAACCGTACCATCATGTGCAGGAGATTCAAAAGTATAATATTGCGGATTACCGGCCGCGGATGGAGCAGTTTCAAAAGGCGATTCGAAAGGTGCGGCAGGTGCAGCGGATGCGCAAGCAGCGTGGGTTTGCGTTCTCGCAAGCCGATGAAGGTGGCCAGGAACGGGTTGTGCGTGCTTATGATACCACGCAGCAACGTGGCCAGTATGGTGAGATGAAGAGCGGGAATCAGTTGTAGTGAGATAGTTGTAGTATTTTTGAAAATGAAAATGAAATTTTGAATGAAAATCTATCTATGCGCCGCACGCCATGCGGTGCTGTTGTTCTTACATGATAGCCACGGCGTTTGCAGTCGACGAAACACCGCCGTACGAGTTCAACGGGGCGGAGGCCAGGAAGAAGGTCCACCGTCCTTGCTCTTTACACATTTCGCTCAGCCGTTCCATATCCCACAGCTCTCCAATGGGCACGCCCCAGCCGCTGAGCAGGTAATGGTGCAGTTCAATCTCGGGTTCCATTGGCGGGAACTTTTCAAAACAGATCGAGTCGCCAGCGACGGCGGCGAAATGCGAGTCCCACAGCCACCGCAGAATGTCCTCGGTAGGCGCCAGCCCGGCGTATTCGGGCGGGAACGTCTTCGCCATGGCGTGTTTCTGGTCGGCGGGAAGCGACCCCCATTGCTTGATGAACCCGGATCGAAGCAGCAGAATATCCCCTGGCTTGGTGGTGATGCCACGGTGTTTCATCACCTTCTGGATCTCGTCATAGGTGATTGCATGTGGTTCGAACGCGGAATACTCGATCCCTTGTTCTTCGGCCCACGAGACGTAGTCGATCAGAACCCCACGCCCCACAATCCCCTTTTTCGCCCAGTGATGCACCCCGATCCGGCCGTTTTCTCTGTCCAGCACCTCAGACGGTTTCGTCCCGCCGTACAGCACGGTGGTCTCGTCCGCGCCATGCTCCTTGGCGTACTCAATGCCCTCGGTGTGTCGGTTCCCTGGGTCGATCGGCATGGCCTGATGTCTGAACCCGTCCCATTGACTCGACGATTGCGCGTTGAACTTGTACTCGTCGTCAAAGTTGAACGGGTAGTAGATCCAGTCCAGTTTATGCTCGAGTCCCTGCCGCCCAAACTGCGGCACGTCTGGGCTCGTCATGTCCCACGATAGTCCGACTCGCTCACCGGTCTGGATCTCGCGAGAGGCCGAGGCGACAATGTCCGCACTCAGCAGGTTCAGCTTGCCGAGCCCTTCTTCGTAGCTACCTGGGGACCCCCAGTCCCAGTACCGTCGTTTGTCGGGAAGATCGTCGTAGCATGGCAGGTCTTGATAGGTCTTCATGGTAGATAAGTTTGGAGGATTGGAGGTGCGAGGGGAAGGATTTTTATACTACATCGGTCGGTAAAACCGGCATATAATTTCATCATAGCAAAGTTACAACTACATTTATTCAGACACAATATCCGTATGGGTGAATCGCTTGTTACCCCCCGCACCGGCATAATCCCCAGCAATCTGACCATGACCCTTCAACAAGTATTGATAACACATCAACCCCTCCAACCCCACCGGGCCTCTGGCGTGGATCTTGTTTGTCGAAACACCAACCTCGGTGCCGAATCCATACCGGAACCCGTCTGCAAACCGCGTAGATGCGTTCCAATACACCCCCGCAGAGTCGATCCCCTTGAGGAACAGTTCCGCCACAGATTCGGATTCAGTAATAATAGATTCAGTGTGGTGCGACCCGTGCGAATTGATATGCACCATGGCTTCCTGCACAGACGCAACTGCCTTGACCGCGATGGTCAATGACAAAAACTCAGTGTTGAAATCCTGCTCACTGGCCTTGGAGATTGCCACGTCCGGTGCTGCCTTTTTCAGCTCATCGTGGAGCGCAGGGTCCACTTTGCACTCAACCCCAGCATCAATCAACGCCTTGAGAACATCCACCAACGTCGTCGACACAATCTTTTCATTCACAAGCAGCGTTTCAGCAGCATTACACCCGGCTGGGTAGTTTGTCTTTGAATCGACCGCGATTCGAGCCGCCATCTCTGGTTTTGCATCTTCATGTAGATAGATCGAACACAACCCGTCGGCATGACCCAATACTGGAATTCGAGTGTTGTTCTTGATATTTCTGACCAATTCGTTCGACCCTCGTGGAATCACCAAATCAATGTACTTGTCTTGGCTCAACAAATCGTTTACTTGTTCTCGAGTATTTACCAATTGTAATGCATCAGCTGGAACCTTGGTTTTAGCAAGAACCGTATTGATAACCTGACTCATAGCGGTAAAACTATGCTGCGACTCTTTACCACCTTTCAAAATCGCAGCGTTACCAGATTTAATAGCCAACGCACTGATATTAGCAATGACTTCTGGACGGGCCTCGAAAATCACCAACAGAGTCCCGACTGGACAGGTAGTTCTGTACAAATCCAACCCATCGTCCAAATGACGAGCAAGAGTAATCTTGCCCATTGGATCTTCCAAAGCGGCAACATCCAGAATCCCTTGCAGCATTGAATCATACTTGTCACCTTTTGATAGATCCAACCGTCGAATCAAAGACTGGCTATAGTTTCCTTCTTCAGCCTGTTGCATGTCTAGTTTATTTGCTTCTAGAATAGCGTCCTTGTTGTCTCGTAACGTGTCATGGATGACTTTTAGAGCAGAGGTTCGTTCATCGTTGGAACGGGTTTTGAGAATCGTAGCAGCGTATTGTGCCTTTCTGGCAAGTTCTTCAGCCATTTTTTGGTGCCTTTTGGTGGTTTTTTTTCTTCTTTGAAATTAGTCAAATGTGGTAACTTCCAACCAAAATTAGGAATCCACTCACCTTTTATATCTTCATGCCGTCACAACCTATCAGAAACAGAAAACAGCCGGGCGCGGTCACTCCGCTTTTGCAACGCCAGCGGGAATGGGCGTGGTGGCGGCATCCGTACCGGCAAAATGACGTAACAGCCACAATGTGGTGGGAGTTTTGTAGTGCGCGGGTTTTATTCAGAACCGTTATAGACGCTGGCATTCATCACGACAATGACGACGACTCTGGAGAGGCTGCAGAAGCTGCTGGAGGCGAATGCGTCGACGACTGCATTAAAGAATAACGTGGTACCGGTGTTGGAAATGCATTTCAAGTCGGATCCAGAGACGGATTTCTTGGATGATCTAGGTCCTGAGAATACAATTGTTTGGATCTTTGGGTTGTATGTTTGATTGAAACGCGGAGTTTGAGGTAATGAGCTAACGAATTTGTTTAGACTACATCGCATTGAAAAAAAGAGTGCAATTGTTGATCTGTTGGATGCATTGGCCAAGTTTTTTACGAATCTGAATATTGCTCATTTGAAAGCGGCATACCGTCCATGTATGTTAGTGAAATTTTAAAACACAAGACTCCTAACACACACTCTCTCTAGTTAACGATCTATATCGACGATTTGCGGAATTGAAAACCAAAAATAGCCAATACATGGTATGCTTCACGCATATTTTGTCAATTGCCGCTCAGAAACTCGACACTCGAGAGATTGCAGGGTTGACAGTGGTTCATGCAGATTTGATGGAAACAGCAGTTTCATCGCGTTGCCATTTGATAGTCAAACCAGTTTCGGTTCGAAATTACACCCAAGTGGATAAAAAAGTGGAAACGAAACGAACAGACGTGGCAAGATTCTTTTTCTACAGTGCACTACTGGCGATTTATGACCAGGATTACGACCGAGCGGCGGAACATTTGATGACGGTTTATAGCATCCCCAAGACTAACCGTACGTTTCAACAATCTGCTTATTCCAAGTGGTTGTTGGTTTGTCTGTTGGCTGATGGAGCTCAACGGCCATTGCCAAGAGTAGCTCCTGAGGAGATTAACGATGGAGGTGGATCACGCAAGGAGAATGCAAATGCGGTTTATCACAGTTTTGCCCAGCATTTTATGCACGGCGATGATACACAGCTTGCGGATTTTGAACGGCAGGTGCCAAAGGTTATTCAGGAAGATCAAAACGAGGTGCTAATGCAGCAATGTCTGGATCGGTATAGAGAATTGCAAGTGATTCGACAACAGGATGCATTTGATTCGTTGCGAATCAAGGACTTGCCGTCTATTAACAATGCACATTTGTCGCAGGTGGAGATATACGTGATTCATTTGTTGATGAAGAATAAATTCCAAGGGAAATTGACTCAGACCACGGAGGGAATTGGTAGCAGTATTCTTGAGTTTATCCATAGTGATGCGGCTGTGGGCACTCAAGTGGAGGAACTGGAATCCATTTTGAACAATGTAGCGCAGGTGTCTGGGTTGTTGGACGAAGCAGGGCGGTCTATTGTTACGAAACCTGCGTTTGCCAAACACATTAAGGATTTTTCCAAGGCTCGGGCGTCCAATTCGTTTTATCATCATCCACAGCGGGAGATGGGAATGCCTCATTCTATGATGAAGGGTCAGGGTCAGGCACCGAGTGGAGGACGAGGAATGCAACGTCGAATGATGGATCGGCATAACATGTTTGACAAGGATGGGTCGGAATCCAGTGACGACGAAATGCAGTATTAAATAATTTATGATAAAGATTTGGAGGTTGTGGGTTAATAGTATATACAGGTGTGGTTGTTTGCTAGTGTGCGTTTTTTTATTTCTTCGTCTCTTTTTCATCTGCGGTATCTGGGAGACCCAAGTTTTTCCATTCATCTTTATCCATGAGTCCGCTGTTTCTGTTAGTGATATCTGTGATATCTTAGGGGGCTGTTTCATAAGACATACTTGTCCATGCGGCACTTGAGATAATTTTTCGCTACCAGTCTGCATCCATGGGCGTTTTGGCCCTGAGCGTACCGCAGACACTGGACGTAATCCTGCATGATTTGGGAACATTCATGGTCGTGGTCCAGCGGGAACGAGCCTCGTTGTGGCGGAGTGGGTCTCCATCTAGAGCCTTGTGTGCCTGGAGCTTGTGCTGACATTGTGGATGGTGTGACGATGGTTAGTGGTGGAGGTTTTAATTGGGAGGGATTAGGGATTTGATTCGATTCGAGTGGCTCGTGCGGCGGATTTCTAAGAAACAAAATAAATAAAACAGTGTCTACCGACTAATTATATAGATGACTTTAGACAGGTCTATGCATGCAGTTGATAAACCGAGTTTGCTGATGTGGACGTCGCATTGGAGTTGGTAGCGGTTGTCGCCAGCTTACTCTCCAAGAACGACACCCGGCCTTCCGCCACATACAACCGTTCTTCCATGACGCGGACTCTCGCTTCGAGCATCCGCACCAGATTCCAAGCGTTGACCGACATTTCGTCCGTAGATTGCTGTTGCGGCTGGGATGGGAGTTGTGGGATTAGGTTCGACGAGGACGATGATGAGGTCGTCGTCGATGATGGTCCCGATGCAGTAGGCGGCGTAGATGATGGTGCTGGTTGTTGAGAAATATGCGGAGGGTCAACATAGTACCCGGGCCGTTGCTGCTGTGGCGGCGGCGGTGGTGGTGGTGGTTGAGTCGGTGCAGAGTTGTACCCAGGTTGATGTAACGACACGCCATTTGGTGCTGGTGGTCTAGGCACCGACGGTCGTTGATTCGGAAACATTGCCGGGCCAATCAACTCTGGACGTAGCCTCTGCCATTCTCCATGAGATTTCAACGGTAGAGGTAGTACTGCTCTTCCGTTGACAATCCTGACTTTGCTGTGATTCCCTGCAATCGGTCCTGCTGTTCCAGTACCAGGCACAACACCCGTACCTGGACCTAGCCCTGGCCCTAGACCCTGGCCATTACCCGCCGCCTCACTTCCGCTACATGGGCCGTTGCCTTTGACATGGCGAACCAACGCGTCCGCCCTGGCAAACCCTCGTCCACACCGGTCACACACATGCGGCCGTTCGCCAGTATGCAATTTCGAATGGCGTTTGAGGTCGTGAAGCCGCCGGAATTTGCTGCGGCAATCGCGACATTGGTATGGCTTTTCCTGCGAATGCGTCAACATGTGGCTCTTAAGGTTATGATGGCGGGTGTACGTTTGTGAACAGCTTGGACAGATGAAGGGAGGACCCCCGTTGTTTGCGTTGTTTTTGCGGGACAGTGGCGGTGTAGGCGACTTGCTGCTGCTGCTGTTGCTGCTCTGTATGTCGTGATCATGGTCATGACGATGGCCATTTTCATGCTCGTCTGTATCGCTAGGAGACCGCCCGTTTTCGCTTTCTGACAGATGATGATGCTGATGATTTTGGTCTTCCGTGGCTGCTGTCGTCTCTCCGTTCACAGTGGTGGCACTGTTTGACGACGATTCAGATGTACCTTTCTCTTGCACTTTTTCAGTCATTTTGTATCTTGTTGAAAAATACCAAAATGAACTCTGTGTGTGAATGTTACAGACCAAAATATAAAGAAAAAGTATGGAAAGAAAGAAAGTAAGGAAGGAAGGAAAAAACCACTCACGCCAAAACAAATCAAGCCACTTTGCGGTGGCTGCAGATTGAGGCTTGAACTAATTTCAGTCCCGGATTACGTGCTTAACTCTGTGACTTTTTAACTCCATGCTTACTTACACCCCGTCAGCAGAGCATATATAGATATAGTCGGAAAAATTTATTTCTGATCTCGACATTACACGTGATCTGACCTTATTTAGCGGCTGAGCACGTGATGATGGTCACGGGATCACGGCCGCACGCGGCTGAACGAAGGAGATATATATGTAAGTCTGAGGATAGGATAAGCATAAGGAGGTTGTTTTTTTTGAATAAATATTTCTAAAGTTCATAAAAGATGTAATAACTGTGCAGGAAAATCTTTTTAGCGGCGTTGTTGAGATTGCTGAGACGACTGCTGAGCAGCCAGCGCAGCCGCCTGGTGCTGTTGCTGCTGCTGCTTTTGCAGCTGTTGTTGCCTCAATGCTTGCAAATAATTCAACCGCTGCAACGATGGCGGTCTTACAAAATGTAATCCATCAGGCTGTTCCGGACTAAATGCATTTGCCCGTCCAAATAACCCGCCGATACCTCCAGTCGCTGGGGTGCCTCTTGGCTGCAACGCCGCAGCAAACATCTCCCTCATTCGACAAAACTGCGTCTTGAACCGTGTCGAAAGCACCACTTTGCGTTCCAATGGCGATGCTACTGCCATGGACCGCCGCACGCCGTCCATCACTTGCACCACCTCTTCCTCAGGATTCACTGGTGCCGACCCGCCAAGCGCTTCATTCTCGTCGGCCAGTTGCTGTTGAGCTGCAGAACTGGCTTGTTTGACCTGGTTTTTCTTTTGATATTGGCTCAATAACACATCATACGGCGCAGATCTCCCTTGAACTGCCCGTTTCGCCCCCATTGAATGCGTCTTGCACGTCAACGACCTAGCACATAACTGCCCATTGCCCAATGGAACACCGCATTGTTTCTCTACATCCACTGGCTTCGATGCCTTGGCGCTCGGTTTGACCTTTTCCTTCTTTTTTTTAGCCTTTGTAATCGGCGAGGTGTTCAAGTCGTTTCCTGATGACATGGCTGCGACTGCTGATGCTGGACTTCCATTACCAGATGCATGTGCACTAACCCCGTCATCCAGCTTTTTCTTCTTGTATTGTTTCTTGGCCTTTTTCGGAGTTGTATTGTCGACACTGGTAGCGCCTGGATCCTCCACGTCGTCCAATTTCCGTTTCTTAGTTGTAATAATGGGTTGCTCCTCTGCTGTTGTATTATCACCACCACCAGCTCCATTACCAATACTCGCCTTTGGACAAGCAGTATCAACATGATGCTGCAATGCGGATGTTAAACATGGCCGTTGACAATAACTACAAAGCATAAAATCCAGGTCTGAAGATAACGGGTTGCGCATCGACAGGTTGGAACTGTCCCATCGAGTCAATACCGGTTTGCTGCTGTTTGATCCATCGTTGATACTTTTTGATTTCGCTTTATTATTCGGTTTACTAGGAGTGGTATTGAACTCATTGTCGGGATCATTCAGTCCAGATGCATATTGTCGCCATGTTTGTTGATCGTTCTTCTTGTTGGTGGTTTTGTTAATTCCAGCTTTTACCCGGACCACAACCTTTTGCCCAGGGTTGCTGAATACCTTGTTCATCAAAGCCTTGTCGCTGGTCATGATAGCCTTTTTTTGAGGACGCCGCGATGTGCTTTGCTCGGTAGGGGGAAAAATGTTATGACGATGTGTTGTCGGAGTCGGTGGTGGGGGAGGGGAGGGCCAAGCGAACAACCGGAAATCCTTGTTTCGTGCTTCGTGCTTCAACGAACTGGTTCTAATTGAAGATGAAAAATGCTTTTAAACTTTGTTAGACTTAAATACTTGAGGAATCTACATGAACCTTTGCCATACCAACGCCAATCCAACCACAATCCACATCACCTTGGCCAGCCGAATGACTTGCTGCAACTGAGCAACGTTTGATGCATTTGGACGTTGGATATGACGAGATTGTTCCGCCGCCGCATCGAATTGTTTTGCCATTTTATCAATCGAAAACTCATCAACAACTCGGTCATGGCCATCTTGGCCCATTTTCACCGTATCGACTTGGCCACCCAGCACTGACTTGATGACATTGGCCCAAGTCTCCGCATCTTGAGGCCGGTTCCACCCAGTGATGCCCTCTACGATCGTCTCCAATGGCCCACCGCTGTTTGTTGCGAGAACTGGAACATGAGCAAGCATGCCTTCCAACGGGACAATGCCAAAATGCTCGTTCTGAGGGGTATATAGTAGCAGTTTTGATTGCTGGAGAATTGTGTTTTTCAGACTTGTAGATACCGACGGTAGGAATACCACCCGTGTTCCTTGAGGAATATTGAACTTTTCACCAGGTTTCACCGTGACGTGATTCAACGCATGAGCTTCACAAGTCTGCTGTAGTTCTTTCAAATATTCAACATTTTCATCCACTCGTTTGTCATACCCTCCTGCTACCACCAACAAAGAATCGTCGTATTTCCCGCCAATCAATGTAAACGCATCTACTGCCAACTTTACATTTTTGGTCCGTTCAAACCGGTTAATCGACATCAACACTTGGTAACCTTGCAACTTTCCCACCACCTCTTCATCACTCTCCAGCTCTTTTGCCGTGTCAACACAAGGATACACCACTTCTGGAACCCTTTTCATGTTTTTCATTGTCTTTTGGAAAACCGACCTGGTAAACTTTGAATTCACCACAATCACATCAGCAAACCCTGTCGACCATGATTCCCACCAATCAAACGGAATTCGATACAACTTCTTCACTAACCCTGCGCGTTTAGCTAACAGCTGATCCGGGAAGTGCCCATAGAACACAATCCGAGAATAATCACAATACAGCCGCAACGCTGGCAAACATGCACTCAACTGATCCACAATAAACACGTCATACACCACCTCGCTTTGAATCAAGTTCCATACCAAATGAAGCTGTCGAAGAATCGCACATAGAATCGCAAACCGCCCAAAAATCTTTGCCGGAATTATACTGTCCCCTGAAACCACCACGTTCAAAGTACCGTCTTTGACCTCTTCGAAACAATGTGTCTTGTCACAATACGAGGTATAAATCACCACGTCATGACCTCGGGATTGTAGTCCTACAGCTGCATCAACTACGAGTCGTTCTGCCCCTCCAATGCCTAAATCTGGATGGATGAAGGCGATTTTCATGATACTAGATGAAAAAAAAGTTGAGAGTGTGAAAAAGTAGAAAAATTACTTGGGAATTTTACGTTTAAATAAATCACGGATCAAATGCGTTACACCATAATAATTGTCTGGATTTTCAGAAACCAAATCATGTCTAGATTTCGACTGTAGTTTATTCTCGCTTTTTTTTTCCACAGGTGGAGCCTCAACATGTCGTTGGAACTGGTCCGGTATCTCCAGTTTTGCAGCCGCAAAGCACTGATTCATCTCATTTTCAAACTCGAGATATCCTTTACGAGCAGACTGAGGAGCTTGCAAGTTATAACTCTGGATCGTGTCATTAACTTGTTTGACCAACAATTGATGGAACGCCAGTTGCTCCTGTTCCCATCCCCTGTCCCGCATGGCGCCACCGCCACCAGCCATAGCGGCTGCAGCGGCGGCTACTCTGTCCTTTTTGGATCTACCCTGCGTCAACACGTCTAGCTGACGAATTGCCCGCTGGATATATGCATTTTTCACTCGCTGTCTCATTCGCGCAATTTCGGCATGAACTTTCTTCTGCTGTTCAACCCATGGTGGAGCGGCTCCTTGTCGTTGAACCATCCTGTTCAAAAAGTATTCAGTAGTGTCAATATACGGAGACGATGCATGGTGGTCTTGTTCAACCTTTTGGCCTCTAGGAATATTGTCAAACTGGCCTCGTTTAATAGCGTCTTCTATCCGCTGCGATGCAATCGAGTTGATTGTGGTAATAGCCCCACTAGCCCCACCTGACATCATGAACCGTTCTGTATACTGGTCTTTAATACTCGGACCTGGTTCACGGTCAACTTTATAATCCAGTGACTTTTCCCTCGCATCTGATAACCTCTGCCGTCTAGTAGGTTTTTTGAAAGTTGGTAGCTCGATCGGATTTTTATGAATCTTATCGTTTGCAAGACGATTTGCCACCTCTTCTGCAGTCTCTTCACCAGTCCATACCCTAGCCTGCGCGTTATCTATTACATCTTTTGGGACACCTTTTGGAATTTTATCATATTGCAACTCCTTTTGGTATATTGTTGATGGAGCGGCGTTTTGGATCCGCTGGTACATTTCTTCAACAAGCTCATTCGTATCTCTCCCACCAGCCTTTGGATCATCCTTTGTTGGAAGAGAATCTTCAGCCAGCTGCTGTAGTCTTTGTTTCATGTACCCCTTGGTATACCATCGTCGAATCGAGATCTGGAAATTGCGTACCATCATGACTGACTCGGATGGATGACAAGAAAAAGGAAAAAACAGCGCGAGTTACCCGATTCTTCACTTTGCTGGCCGGAGCGCCGCATTTGGGTGCTTGCTGGGGTTACTAAGCAGCAGCATCTAATGCATAATACCAAAATAATATAAGCACGGTATTTTCAAACCCACACGTAGCCGACTGACTGTTTATGAATCTGATTGCATGCCCCTTTGCACAGCCAATTCACCCGGACTCCACGATCCGACATACGGGCCGGACCCGAGTTGAAGCCGCCAAACTGGCTGGCAAATGCATGTATCATCGTGCGGGAATCCGATCTTATAAGCATTCTCCTCTCAAAAACGGTTTTTATTCTTTTCTTTTCAATCAGATAAGGCCAAAAACGGATGTAATTTTCGCCTCCCTCCAACACAACGCCGTGTCTATAGATGGTGTTTTTTCCTATATATATATCAGTGGCCCCCCTCTCTCATTTTTTTCTCTTCTGTCTCTCTTTTTTTTTTTTTTTTTTTTCCACCGCTTCACATACGCACTCACACATACACCATGGGTTTACTCGGTAAGGTCATGGCATGGAAACAATCCGACTATTCGGAAGAGATCGGCAAAATTTTCCCCATAGCAAAGTGTGAGCCGGAGGATTGCGACGGATGTAGTGCCAAGTTTCCAGCATCAATGACCGTGGAGATGGATATGACTTTATGGAATAACACTCCGGTATGGGATCTACATGTCCTCCCTGCTACTGGCAAAACCGACTGGAAGCATGATATCGCTGATGAAAAGCATTCAATTGCGCGAGAGCTGGAAAAAGGCGATCTCGACCAATTAAGCCAAGCAGCTGGTGGAAAGTTGAAGATTAATGCAAGCTCACTGGCATTACCTCACGAGTATTACGAACATGATGACCCATCACGAGCTCCTTCGAGTATACTGCTGTTACCATACTTTCTCACGATTGAAAATACCACTCCAAAGACGGCATATGCGGATGTGTTGCAAGTGGTAAATCTGTTCAAAAACAGCGAAAAACGAAGTACTCTGGTTAACGATCACAAGCTTTTATCAGGAAGCACAGTAGTACCGTCGCATAACCGAGCATTTATCTTGCTGTGTTCACATCGTACGCGGGATAAACGATGCGGGATTACCGCTCCGATCATGAAAAAACAATTCGAACTCGTTCTTCGAGAACACGACTTGTATCGAGACGCATCTGATGACCGACCTGGTGGCGTCCAAGTTCATTATGTCAGCCATGTTGGAGGACACAAGTTTAGTGCCAATGTGATTATTTATCTGGCGACAGGCGAAGTCATTTGGATGGCTCGAGTGGTGCCTGAACATGCCCGACGAATCATCGAGGTTACACTGCTTGAAGGGCAAGTATTCCCGCATTTGCTTCGACAGGCTTTCAAAACTGAAGGTGTAGATTGGTAGAATTTTGTAGTATGCTGCGGCGGAGTCTTTAATTTATACCAAGAAAAATGTCGTTTCAATATATATATGCATAAACTCTTCCCAACTTGACAAAATCTGTACTATCACAACACTATGGGAGTAACCCTCGGCCAATGGCAACTACTGGTCATATTTTCCTGTTTTGTAGGGCTTGCTGTGTATAATCACGACGGACCTCTTGTTGAATTAATCACCACGCGCAACTGTGTCATATTACTCGTCCAAGTGATGATTGGATGGGGTATCGGAACTGTGTTTGGCGCCGGGTTGAACAAAACAGTTGAACAATTCCAATTCGACAAGGTGCATACAAACGATAATGCAATTAAACCGCTATTTCCTAAATCTAAAACCAGCAACAACTCGCCATCTACAACTCCTCTTTTTCGTCCACATCCAGCTGGTCGTCCATAGGCACAAACACCTTGAGCACGTTCAACTTGGCTTGCAATTCATCCAGCTTTTGTGGCGCAACTTGAGCCTTACTCAACAACTTGCCTAGTCGTTCAACCTCCTTGTTGACATATGCAGCACCCTTTTCGGTATACTTGGCAGCGTATTTAGCATACAATGCACCTTCGTCACCAAGCTTTCCAGCAGCATTTGCCAAATCAATAGCAGATTGTGGCGTCAACTTGGACGCCAATTCATCCAAAGTTGAAACTCGTCCAGCTTGTTCGTTCAATTTACCGGATGTTGTTCGGAACAACCCGGCTTGTTCATTCACATAGTCCACCAAAGCGTCCAAACTTCGTCCAGACTGATACGGCTCTGGCTTGTCTTCACCAGGAGCAAAGTACAAAATAGTAGGGAAAGATCCAACTTCAAACTTGTCAGCAAGCTCTTTTCCGCCATCTCCGGTACAATCAACTTGGCCAATGACCACATTGTCCCGTTCAAAAACACCGGCCAATTCTTCATATGTCGGTTTCAATCGCTTGCAGTGGCCGCACCAAGTGGCAGTAAACGCCACCAATGCTGGCTTGTCCTTGATAGTTTTGGCAAAGTTGTCATCATTCAAATCAACAACCTTTGGAGGTGCCACCTTTGGAAGCTTCAATGTCGCCTTGGTGTTTTGTGTAATAAAACTTGACAATTCGTCCAATTCTCGTTCTTCCACTTCCTGGACCTCACCATTGGCGTCAATGAACTTGATAGTTGGGAAATACTTGATATTGTACTTCTTTGAAGTCTTGCTGTGTTTATCCCCGTCGATTTTAATGATTTGAATCTTGTCTTTGGAGCCTTCAAACCGGTCGGCCAGTTCATCCCATACCGGCGCGAGTTTCTTGCAATGGCCACACCAACTGGCGTAGATATCCAGCAAGGTTGGTACATTGGAGTCTAATAATCCCGGAAGGGTTTTGTCAGTAGCTTCAATGGCTTTACCGTAAGCCAAAGAAACCACTCCTGCAAGCGCTAAAATGGAAATCTTCATTGCTGGTAAGTATAAAAGGAAGGAGAGCAAGTGCTGATTAATTGGGACCACGTACCACAACCACCAGCTTTTGATTTCACAACCTTGGAGATTTTTTTCATCCTCATTCGGAAACTTCCAAAGCTGTTTTGTTGTGAGATCTCACTAAAATCGTTAAACTTTCGTATACAATAGCTCGTTCTTTTTATAGCCATTATTTATCATTACACATATAAATATTTCAAGAGCTGTTTTTTTTTTTTTTTTCAGCAGTACGACTCATAGGTACCAAAGCTCATTTTCTATACAAATCTTAATGATCCAATAAATCCTCAGTTTCAACATGATAATGCTTCTCATACTCATCTTCTGGCACATCTACCCGGTTCAACAACCCATTACTCACGTCATAAATCAGTCCATTTACTTCCAATCCCCGTGTCTTTATAGCAGTCATGACTCGATCGTTGCGTTTGAGGTTGTGTACTTGAGCAACGACATTCAACTCAACGAGCTTATCACACTTGCCACGGACATTTTCAATTCTATCCAATATATGCGTATTTTTGGCCTTGACATCTTTCAAGTGTCTCAACCAGGTATCCATTTCGCCTCCAAGCTTCTTTGTAGTCAAACTGGTCCAAATCCCGCCGCAGTCATAATGACCGCATACAATAATTTTATTAACTTTTAAAACATCAACTGCAAAATGAATCACCGAAAGACTGCTTAGATCTCCATGAGAGACGACATTAGCAATGTTTCGGTGAACAAACGCTTCACCAGGTAACAAATCAAGGCAACTTTCGCCGGCTCGACTGTCGCAGCATCCAATCCAGAGAATATCTGGAGATTGGCCTTGCCCATTTGTGGGAAACAAATTTGGGTTGGCTGCTGACATTTTTCGAGCCCAGTCGACATTACGCTTGAGAAGTGTGTCCAAGGTATCGCCTGCGGTGTGTCTAAATAGTTGTTTAGTTGCCATTTCTGGTTGTGGAATAGTCATAAAGTGGATTTGCAAAAGGAGAGGTGAAAAGGGAATTGAAAAAAAAGAGGGAAATTGTCAGAATTTATACGCAGTTTCGCGCCCGCCGCAGCTTACTGAACTGATTACGGTATTGGCCAATTAATTTTGTTGAATTTGTTGAGTCAGATTTTTGAGTCAGATTTTTGTTGTGGATACGCGGATCCGACTGCATGGTGGATCCTATAGAGACGAGACGGATGCAGCAATGTTTGATTATTAGATCGATCGGAAAGAATTTGTATTGGTTCTATTGAAAATAATAATTCCTAAAATCTCTAAATCTGCAGCTTTGTTAGTTGTCATCCCTTTCATAGGGGGGTGGAAATAAGCTATCAAAATATATATAAAAAAGCTTTGGGAGTCAGGGTTAAAAAGCTCTGAAAATAATTGTTTCCTCATGGAGAATCAGCCGAAGAAATTCAACTGTTGTTATTTCTTGTCATCATCCAAAGCTTTTTGTATTTCTTGCTGTATTTCCTAGAAAGATTCACTTACTGAATTCAGGTGTCGAATGATGAGGGAAGGAAGGAAAGAGAGAGAGAATTTTGGGTCCAAGTATTATCCCGCACATGTTGGCCTGTTGGGAGCGCAATTTGGTGGGAACCAGATTAGGTCGGGGCTTAGGGCACCGAGCCCTAAACAGGTAAGAACTCGCGATCTAACGGCGCCAAAACTGTTGGATTTTTCATTGCTTTGTGCTTTGTGTATATGCTTGTATCTACACCTTTGAAACTCCGATATCCTGCCGATTTTATCTACGTCGGCCATGTTCGGTGATCCCTCGGTGGTGAAACGAGGGGATTGTGCTTTTTGCCGGCCAAAATCCGGCCATCAACAGTGTCTTCCTCAATTCGGTAGATCCTTGTATTTTACTCAGACCCCACCTTTTCTTGCCGTTTACCTTTACCGAGCTTAGCCGGTCGTGTAGTCCGTCCCCCTGGTTTGTGGGCCCTGGTCGTGATCTACACGGCTTTTGCATGCGGCTCAACCCTGTTTATCCCGACCATGTGCAATTTGAGATGATGAAGAAATTCGGCATCTGCGACCGGACTCCGAGTAGTTCAAATGGTAGAATGTAGCCTAGTCCCAACTTTTCATCTCCTGATTTATTGCTCTATCTTCTTTCTTTATTTTTTCTATCAATTGTACCATAAAGGATGGTTTTGGTATAAAAGGGTGACTCTTTGAAATCATTTGAACGCGGATGCGCAGGCCAAACATCAAACCATTCCGAGATGACATCTCCATGAACAGCAAGTACAGGAAAATGTTTTTCCACGAGTCTTTCCGATAAACTGATCACATCTCCATCACGATGTCTCAGATACAACTCTTTCAGCTCAGGAAACAAGACTATATGCTTATACCCCTCCCAACTCTGATCAACAACATCACCGTTATTGGTACGCTCAGGGTATCTGTTAGACAATTGAAGCATGAACTCCTGTAAATGCCTGCAATTCTGGCCAACTTCAGCTAGAACCCTCATATCAAAATAAAACAGTCTAGAATTCGGGAACAGGCAAAGTCGTTGGAGGTTCGGTAATGCCAGTGTCAGCTGTGGTATAATGTCACGGGGCAAGTCTGCAGTATGATCTGAAAACAAGCATAAGTCCGTGAGACCTGTGGTCCGTTCTGTCAAGGCGGAAATATGATCTGCTAGAGAATCCCTGGTAGTCATGTTCAAAGTGATCAAGTTTCTGCAACTGGTCAAAACCTCACGTGTAGTTTCGGCCCAGCTACAACTTTTGTAGGACACCTGCAGATGTTTCAAGTTTGGCATGCATTTGAAGAACGACGCGTCGAGCCGGTGAAGCCGGTATTCCACGCCATGGTTAAGCAACAGAGTTTCCAACCCAGGCAGGGTTTTGTTGTATTTGGTGAAAAATGTTCCTTTGAAAAACGTTCGTGCATACAGATGTAGGTTTATTCTCTTTGGGTTGCGGTGAAGCAACTCATCCATGAGCGTATCACATTGATATGCCGCATGACGTGGGAGGACTGCGACATTAGAAGATAAGTTGAGCGTAAACTCATCCCCAGGACACTTTCTCAGAATTTCAACATCTGAAGGCACCATTTTCTCCGGGTGTATACGAAAATGGCTGTGCAATGTGACCTGGGCCAGTGGGTATTGCTGACACAGGAGCAGATACCCATCCACCTCTGCCAAGTTTCTGTCGGTATGTTCCCATACGATTATGATTTTCCTGAGAGTTGGAGTGAAAAATGGTGTGATTGTTTTCAACAGCGAACGGCGTGGCCTTGGTTTAGAGTTGGCAATATAGACGGTTTTTGGCGCCCATTCCAGTTCTTCCCGCAGAATCTCTTTAGCTATTGAGTCTGGAAAGGAGAGTTCCACGACGTCGATAAACCAGGCGTACATTTGGCACCTCGGGCGGGATTCCGCGTAGCTCAAATGGCGAAATGAAGCCTGGGTTTTCCATAAAACTCTGGCACATTGCTCAAACCATAGTCTGTTCACCAGCATGGCTCTGAGAAGCGGGTCATTGCGGCGGCAATACTTGTAAGGCTCTACAAATCGCGAAGGGGCTTGTAAATATTCTGAAACGATAGCAACGATTTCGGGGGTGTCCAGGGGATTCATGTTAAATGTGTGTGTGTACGTGTCGGGTGTCGAGGAGATGATGGTGTGGCGGGCGGAGGAAATTAAAACGTTTAGGGCGGCTTGCGGCTTCCTGGATGGTCGTAGGCGGCTCATCAATGCACGAAACGTGGACCCACGATTGTGACAGAAGAGCCGAGCCGTCAGCATGTACTCGATAAGTATTTTAAAGAGCCGAGCCGTCAGCATGTACTCGATAAGTATTTTGATTTTGTTTCGTATAATTATTTAGAACTACGTCATCTTTTCATCTTTTCATCTTCTGATTTATTGCTCTATCTTATTTGTCCATTTTCGCCAACTGTTTTATAAAGAGAGCTCTTTAGAACCAATTCAGCCTGAGTTCTCAAACCAAAACAGGGAACTGTCTGACGTAGTAAACTCTATGAATATCAAGTACAGGAAAATGGGTTTCCACGACTTCGTCCGGTACACCGACCCTGTGACCATTGTATATCAAATACAAATATTGTAGCTCAGGAAACAAGACTATATGTTCATATCCCTCAAAATACCGTTCAAAGATATAACGACCCGTTCTGTCAGGTTCAGATAAGCTGCTAGTTTCTAGCTGGAGTTCCTGTAATTGCCTGCAATTCTGGCCAATTGCAGCGAGAACGTTCTCACGCAAATAAGGTAGCCTAGAAATCGGGATCAGGCGAAGTCGCAGGAGGTTCGGTAATGCCAGCGTCAACTGTGGTATAATGTCACGTGTCAAATCTGCACAGTGATATGAATACAAGCATAAGTCTTTGAGACCTCTGGTCCGTTCTGCCAAGGCGGAAACATGATCTTCCAAAGAATCGCTGGTAGTCATGTTCAAAATGACCAAGTCTTTGCAACTGGTCAAAACCTCACGTGTAGTTCCAGCGCCGCTACAACTTTTGGACGAAACCCGCAGATTTTTCAAGTTTGGCATGGATTTGAAGAACGACGCGTCGAGCGGGTAAGGCTGGTTTTCCTCGCTAAGTACAAGCGACAGCATTTCCAACCCAGGTAGGGTTTTGTTGTATTTGGTGAAAAAGTCTCCTTCCAAATATATGGGTCCACTCAGATCTAGATTTATTACCTTTGGGTTGCGGTGAAGCAACTCATTCATGAGCGTATCACATTGATATGCCGCATGACGTGGGACTGCGCCATTAGAAGATAACTCGAGCGTAAACTCATCCCCAGGACACTTTCTCAGAAGTTCAATGTCTGAGGGCACCAGTTTCTTCGGGCGCACATGAAAACGGCTTTTCAATGTGACTTGAGCCAGTGGGTATTGCTGACACAGGCGATGATACCCATCCACGTCTGCCAAATCTGTGACGCTATGTTCCCATGCGATTATGATCTTCCTGAGTTTTGGGGTGAAAAATGGTGTGATTGTTTTCAGCAGCGAACGGCTTGGCCCAAAATTGGAGATATAGACGGCTTTTGGCGCCCATTCCAGTTCTTTCTGTATAATCTCTTCAGCCTTCGAGTCTGGTAGGCGGATTTCTAGGACGTCGAGAAACGAGGCGTACATTTGGCACCTCGGGCGGGATTCCGCGTAGCTCAAATGGCTAAAGGAAGCCTGGTTTTTCCATAAATCTCTGGCAAATTGCTCAAACCATAGTCGGTTCACCCGCATGGCTTTGAGAACCGGGCCGTTGCGCCGGTAATATCCGTGGGGCTGTACAAATCGCGAAGGGGCTTGTAAATATCCTGAAACGATAGCGATGATTTCGGGGGGATGCAGGGGATTCATGTCAAATGTGTGTGTACGTGTCGGGTGTCGAGTGTCGAGCAGGATTAAAATGAGAATGAGAATGATGATGTGGCGGGCGGCGGAAATGTTTGGGCGGCTTGCGGCTTCCAACCAAGGGCAAGAATGGCGTAGGCGGCTTGCTCATCAATGCATGAAACGTGTAATATGTACTCAATAGGTATTTTAATTGTGTTTCGTATAATTATTTAGCACGACGTCATTTTTCATCTTCTGATTTGTTCTTCTAATTTATTCCCCCTCTCTTATTTGTCCAGTTTTGCCGCCCCTTTGG
The DNA here is from genome assembly GCA_030557665.1 of Blastobotrys apis. Taxonomy (NCBI): domain Eukaryota; kingdom Fungi; phylum Ascomycota; class Dipodascomycetes; order Dipodascales; family Trichomonascaceae; genus Blastobotrys; species Blastobotrys apis. The sequence continues at coordinate 90,896 of JAKTPN010000212.1, forward strand.
GACCAATTCAGCATTCTCACCCAAAACAGGAAACTGTCTGAAGTAGTAAACTGTATGAATATCAAGTGCGGGAAAATGGGTTTCCACGACATTGTCCGGTAAACTGACCCTGGAATCATTATGTATCAGATACAAATATTGCAGCTCAGGAAACAAGACTATATGTTCATATCCGTCCCATCTCCCATCAAAGGTGAAATGAGGCCTTTTGTCAGGTTCAGAGAAACTGGTAGATTCAAGCTTGAGTTCCTGTAATTGTCTGCAGTTCTGGCCAATTGCAGCGAGAACGCTCACATGCAAAAAGGGTAGTTTAGAAATCGGGATCAGGCGAAGTCGCAGGAGGTTAGGTAATACCATTGTCAGCCGTGGTATAATGTCACGTGTCAATTCTGCATGATCATATGAATACAAGCTTAAGTCCTTGAGACCTCTGGTCCGTTCTGTCATGGCAGAAATATGATCTGCTAGAGAATCCTTGGTAGACACGTTCAAAGTGATCAAGTTTTTGCAACTGGTCAAGACCTCACGCATAGTTCCAACCCAGCTACAACTTTTGTAGGACACCTTCAGATGTTTCAAGTTTGGCATGGATTTGAAGAACGACGCATCGAGGTGGTGAAGCTGATTGTCCTGGCTAAGTCCAAGCTGCAGAGTTTCCAACCCAGGCAGGGTTTTGTTGTATTTGGTGAAAAAGTCTCCTTCCAAATATATGGGTCCACTCAGATCTAGATTTATTACCTTTGGATTGCGGTGAAGCAACTCATTCATGAGCGCATCACATTGATGTGCCGCATGAGGTGGGGCTGCGACCTGAGAAGATAACTTGAGCGTAAACTCATCCCCAGGACACTTTTTCAGAAGTTCAACGTCTGAAGGCACCATTTTCTCCGGGAGTATACGAAAATGGCCGTCCAACGTGACCTGGGCCAGTGGGTATTGCTGACACAGGAGCAGATACTCATCCACCTCTGCCAAGTTTCTGTCGGTATGTTCCCATACGATTATGATTTTCCTGAGTTTTGGGGTGAAAAATGGTGTGACTGTTTTCAACAGCGAAAGTTTTAGCCCAGACTTGTGGATATAGACGGCTTTTGGCGCCCATTCCAGTTCTTTCTGCAGAACCTCTCCAGCCTTCGAGTCTGGTAGGCGGATTTCCACGACATCGAGAAACGAGGCGTACATTTGACACCTCGGGCGGGATTTCACGTAGCTCAAATGGCAAAAGGAGGCCTGGTTTTTCCATAAATCTCTGGCAAATTGTTCAAACCATAGTCTGTTCACCCGCATGGCTCTGAGAACCGCGCCATTGCGCCGGCAATAATTGTAGGGCTCTACAAATCGCGAAGGGGCTTGCAAATATTCTGAAACGATAGCGACGATTTCGGGGGCGTCCAAAGGATTCATGTCAAATGTGTGTGTAGTCGGGTGTTGAGGAGATGATGATGTGGCGGGGCGCGGCGGAACTTAAAATGTTGGGTTGCGGCTTCCAACCAAGGGCAAGAATGGCGTTAGTCGGCTTGCTCATCGATAAGTATTTTAATTGTGTTTCGTAAAATTATTTAGAACTACGTCATCTTTTCATCTTCTGATTTATTCTTCCCTGTCTTATTTGTCCATTTTCGCCAACTGTTTTATAAAGAGAACTCTTTAGAACCAATTCAGCCCGAGTTCTCAGAGGTAATTCCAATTAGGAAACGTTTTTGGGATGATACTTCCATTAACAGCAAGTACGGGACAATGGTGCTCCACGACTTTTTCCGGTAAACCGACCATATGTCCATAATGTTCCAGATCCAACTCTTCCAGCTCAGGAAACAAGACTATATGTTCATACCCCTCCCAATTCTTATCAACAACAGCGGCACCGTTATTGATAGGCGCAGTACACCTCAAACGGAGCATGAGCTCCCGTAAATGCCTGCAATTCTGGCCAATTGCAGCGAGACCCCTCACATCAAAATAAAACGGTCTAGAATCCGTGCTCAGGTGAAGTCGTCGGAGGTTCGGTAATACCAGTGTCATCCGTGATATATGGTCAAAGGCCAAGTCTGTCATACCATATGAATACAAGCATAAGTCCTTGAGTCCTGTTGTCCGTTCTGTCAAGGCGGAAATATGATCTACTAGAGAATCGTTGGTAGACATTTTCAAAGTGATAAAGTTTTTGCAACTGGTCAAAACCTCACGTATCGCTCTAGGCCAGTTACCTCTTTTGCAGAGCACCCACAGATGTTTCAAGTTTGGCATACACCTGAAAAACGACGGGTCGGGCAGATGGTGCTGGCTTTCATCACTTCTTAAATCAAGCCTCAGAGTTTCCAATGCAGGCAGGGTTTTGTTGAAGTTGGTGAAAAATGTTCCTTTAAAAACCGTGCGTCCATACAGACATAGACTCATTCTCTTTGGGTTATGGTGAAGCAACTCAGCCATGAGCGTGTCGCACTGATATACCACCGGAGGTTGGCATTTTAAAGCATAAAACATGAGCGAAAACTCATTCCCATCACACTTTTGCATACGTTCAATGTCTGAAGGCACCAGTTTCTCCTGGTGTAGAACAAATTCGGTTCTCAGTCTGACCTGGGCCTGTGGGTATTGCTGACACAGGAGTGTATACCCAGGAGCATCCATAGTTGCCAAGTCTGTGATGGTATGTATCCACTTGATTGTCATTTTCCTGAGATTTGGGGTGAAAAATGGTGTGATTGTTTTTAGTAGCGAACGGCTTGGCAGGGATGCCCATTTGCGGATATAGACGGATTTTGGCGCCCATTCCAGTTCTTTCTGCAAAATCTCTTCAGCTTTGCTGTCTGGTATGTTGATCTCAACGTGGTTAATAAACCGGGCGTACATTTGACATCTCGGGCGGGATTCTGGGTATTTTAGACAATAAATGGAAGCCCAGGTCCCCCATAACACTCTGGCACATTGCTCAAACCATAGTCTGTTCACCAACATGGCGTTGAGCAGCGGCTCCGCAATTTGCCGACTGTCTTGTAAATGTTTTGCAATTATCCCAACAATTTCGGGTGTACCAAGGGGGTGATGTACCATGGTTGAATTGAATTAAAAGAGGTGTCGTGGTGTGTGTGTGTGATGTGTTAGGAAATTGGGTAGTGCCCGAGTCAGTTGGTGTACCTGCCTTAATGAGCGATGCTGAATACGTGCGGCTTATATCATTCTGCGGCTTGCGGCGGTCGTAAAACTCGCGCTGCAACCCGCGCTGCAGTTGTTTCCAGAGTAAGGGTGTTAAGACAGATCTCCCATGGATCTCCCGACATTTCCTGTTGTCGCAGCAACGACAGCCCTAAAACAAGCAACATGCATGCCACTAGTGAGATCGACTACACTCCTCAGTGTCGAGGTCGAGGATTCCGGGTTTCGTTTCGTTTCGTTTCATTTCAAGAATTCCGGGCTCACTCGTAATAATCCCATCCCGTTTTAGCCGCTAAGCGATCAACGATCAACCGGAGTTAATGCAGTATGGTCGGAGAGCCACACCAGCGGCAGTGTCTATTCGGGACATCCGTGGGAATCCAACCGAGGTTGGGCCGAGGTTCGTCTGAAGTGGAGCGGCCCGCATAGGCTACTAGGCCTATTGGCTGAAACAGCTGCAGGGCCTGGGAAATACGAGATGGCATATACGACATGTGAATGGGCTGGGCTATAGCCATGGCGGTAAGTATGGCTATAGGATGAATGGCGATGGCAATAGACAGGTGGGAACAATACCGCGCCAGGGTTCTTCATTAAACGCCTGATGGGGACAGGTATAGCCCTAACAAAAACCCTTTTTATGCAGATCATACGCCTGCATATCCGAATCGGGAGATCTATATGCAGATCCTGACGCTAAGGAGAGAGGTATCCGTGTCCGTGTCCCGTGTCCGGCACGGCAGGTTTCCGGAGATGGAGATGCGAGTGAGTGAGCAGTGAGTGGGATATGCCTTGGTCTGAGTAGTGAGAGACCAGCACAGTGAGAAAATGTGTGCGTTCGATTCGATTCGAATCCGACGGACACTTCTATCGCATCTGTGAGTCCAATTCCGATGCGATTGCGATTCCATAGCAATTCCAAGCATCGACTGCGGCCAAGGAAATGCGTCAACGTCGAAGTCGAAGTCGAAGTTGACCGTTGCGGCCAGATGCAGGATGACAGATCCAGATGCGCACAGGCGACAATATTGCAGGCATCCATGTTTCCTGACGGATCCCACGAATCGGCCAAACGGTCGGACAGCTGAACGGCATGCATCGCATCCTGCCAAGCAAGGCAGAGCGAGTGGCGAGTGGGAGGGTTGAATGAGCTCTAGGGTTTTGGTTTTGGTTTTGTTTTAGCTGAGCAGATTGCGACCGGATTAGTAATGCTGCGCTAATACCCCGAGTCAGCAGGTCACCCGCGAATTGGGACCGTTGCTATGGCGACGTGCCGCCGGCGCTATCCCGGTGTTGTGATGTACGCAGGGCCTAGTCCCTGAATGACACGCCTTTTGTTGCAGGGTTCCGGAGAAGGCCCGGAGTTAGTCAGCGAGGTGCGGGCAGCTGACTAGGAGTATTGGTCCCAATCAGAATCGTGAATTGGCGACGATCGGACAACGAAGCATTGTTTCTTTTGTAACGTTAGTGTACGGGTTCGGGCCGGGAAAGTCGGAAGTCGGCTAATTCAAGGGTTTTATGGAATTGTGACGCAAACATCGATCGTGTTGAGGGTTTTGGTATGGGTTGTTGTGATGATTGATGATTGACCCTGATCAGTGATCAGTGATCTCTTGAGTTATTGACTGATAGTCTTTGGTTCGCACTAATTAAATCGGGGTTTTCTACCGTATAGAAATCTGTATAGAAATCCTCGGAATCGTCAACAGACACGTATCCGCGAAGCTTCCATGCGTCCAGATCCTGTTCCAAACATTGCCAAATCGGGCATGTGTTCTAATGGCGGATCGGAAGATTCCAGGACTGAGGTATCCTTTTTTTTTTCTTTCCTGGCTCGTCTATTGTATTCCTGCGATCGCCGATCCTGCGCGATCCGATCGAGGACAGTTGATGTAGACGGGGTGTACAAAGACGATCGATCAGGTGGATATTGGATATTGGATATTGCATATTGGAATCCATTCCGGACTGTTTCCAGACTCCATACTCCAGGAACGGGGGTTCTCTTCTTCTTTCAGGGATGGTGGAACAATAGGCGATCGATCGAGGGAGAGAGGCGATCGGAAATACACTTTTTTTCGAAGCATCATGACGCTGCCCAGCCATTGCCATTTTATTCCCTCGCGATATACAATCCACAATCCACGGTATAAAGGCGGCTGAGTGTTCTTGTTCGTGTTCGTGTTCGTGTTCCATGCATGATTCAGAGCGTTTTCCTGCCCACCAAATGGGAGTGGGTCATGCTCTTGCTCCCAATCGGGTATGAAGAACCGTGTGCATTTTTAATGTGTCAGGATTGGGTTTTTTGCACTATCGCATTCGGAAACAAGGCCATATTGCGATATGAAATGATAGAAAAGGATAAGCCTTGTTAACAGGAGGCCCCTGTGCTGCGGTTCAAGTTTTACCGGGTTAGGGACGGCGGTGCGGCTCGTAAACAATCAGGAATCGCCGCATCCGCTACTGACTTTTTGGACTTTTTGGACTTTTTGGGAGAGTGTTGCCATGTTACAAGAACGGAGAACACTCCAGGAAATTTATAGTTTTAAACAAAGAGGTTGTTGGACGATTGCGACGATTGTGACGAAAGCGACAGGTTTTTACGCCGTTTTTCCTTCTTCCCGAAACGTGTTTAAGGTTCCGTTTATAATAATCTAACAGCTGTTGTTGTGTCCTAGTTTCAGCTGAGCTGGGGAGGTAATTGACGCCTTGAGTTGAGATAAAATGCTACGCTAAAGATAAACCGTTAAACTCTACAACAATCATGGCCAGAGCTTGGTAAAAAAAAAAAAAAAAGGTTCAAGCCGTTATCTAATGTTTTTCTCTCTCTTCGCTTAGACCAACTTTCCATAGGCAGGAGGAAAAAGAAGAAGGAAAAACCTTGTTCCTTGCGTTTTATAAAAGTGTCGATATATCGGTAGGATTTTAGAGTTTCCAGGGGACCAATCCCCATATGAACAGTTTAAAAATCGACACAAGGATCGATTTCAAACTCTAAAGATCCAGGTAGTCCGACTGACGCAGTTTCCGAAACCGTTCGCTACGGTGCCACAGAGGGGACGGCAATTCCGATTACTATAATATCGATTGAGAATGCGACAATAGCACCGCTTGTTAATCCACAAGATCTTCATCAGTAATCACAGACAATAGACTCAAGGGTTTATGATTTGCCCTGGTTTTAACTACCTTCGGGTACCTCCGAAGGTTGAAAACTCCTCGGCTGTAAGACAGACAAAAAGTAAAAAACAAAAAACCAGCGTAGCATAATTCTCCCGTTTCCCGTGCAAAACAATCCAAGCAATTTAAACCGAAAATACGTATTCCTAAACGACTGTTTGTTGCGGAATTAAAAAAAAAAAACAACAACGAAACATCGTCATATATGGGCGGGCCGAAATCAAGACCCTGCCAGGTGTCACAATAAGCTCATGCTAACAGCCTGTGTACAGGACGGAATGATTCAACAAAACCGTCAAATAGACATTGTTTCATTGTTATGGAATTATACCTTCGAAGGGTGCTGCTGGGCTGACGTTTCATAGACCTATTTGGCTCTACGGTAATGACTACCCAATTAGGTGCTACTGCCCTTAGACTTGTGTCTCAAATCCCTAGTATGTGTTGAAGTAATATTTATGACGATATGGGTTCGAGTCGAGAAATTAGACGTATATCCACATCAACATCAACATCCACATCGCCATCGCGAATGAACAATGTCTGTTTATATCGAACAATTGCTGTTGTAATCTGCCCTGTCTACCTATAAATCCCACGTATCCCACCCACTGACCCACGCAGGAGTCGGTGGACCGAAGTTCCGCATCCGGATATCCACGAACCATTGCCATCGAGTTAAACCACTTGCTTGATGATACCGGATACCATGTCGGTGTTCTTCATCTCAGCCTCCATCTCATCCACCTCACTCCATCTCATCCATCTCATTCATCTCCTCCCAAGCAACCACTGGACCCACATCACACCAACAAAGCAACCTGCCCCTCTTTCTCTTCCTCCCAACCTCAGCCCCGCCCCCGCCCCCGCCAAAAACAGGGACAATCGGCCGTTTTTAATTAGATCGCCATTATGCGCTTTGTCATCGTCCCGCGCCGGGGTGACTAAGCGGGCGCCCCCTCCTTTGTCATTCCACAGCTTTTATCGACATGGTTGAAGACTCCTAGCTTCGCTTCCACGCAGTTAGTACCGTGGCAACAAGTGGTCTTTCCCAAGCATAACCACTATCATTGCTCAAAACCAGATACGATCGATTCTACAGCTCAAAACTAACCTTTTCCATCTAGTTATAGCATCGCTGCGCCAAATGCAACCACGCCGATCGGTCGACTCGATGGGAGGTAAATTGCTTTTGGGTTTGTCCATAGAAAATGTTGTTGCTTTTTTGGAAAAAAACGAATTAGACGCCCACACGGTTTTTTCTTTTTCCTGTCCACTTTTTTTTTTTTTTTTGTTTTTTTTGTTTTTTTTTGGTTGTTTTTGCTTATTTTTTTTTTTTCCTTCCCGCCCTGAAAACATTATATATAAAGTCATCACGCCCTTTTAACCACTTTTTTTTTCTCTTCTCTTTTTTTGTTTTCTTCCTCATCTCTATAACTCAAACTATGGCATTTAATCTCGTTAATAACGCTGGCAGGCGTATTAACATTCTGAACGATGGAGACGATCGAGTTCATCCATCGCAACCTCATCCTCATCCTCATCCTCATCCTCATCCCCAACCGCAACCATCACACTCCACCAGCAGGAATAGCTCGCCGTCCACGACAATAGATCCTCAGCATAACCATTCAAGTTCGCTATCTTCGCTATCGACTTTCAGCTCTCCAGTACAGTATCATTATCAAACTCCACAGCCTCAGTCTCAACCGCAACCGCAACCATATCAACCTCCAGTGATGACACCTCCATCCTCTTCATCAACCACCCCAATAGCACAACCACCAACAGCTCATCCACATCCACAGCATCAACAACTCGCTCCGGGTTATCCACAAGGTTATTACTACTACCCTCCTCCAATGCATTATTATGGAGCCCCAGGCGCTGCTGCTGCTGCTCCTCCTCCTCCACCACCACCACCTCCTCCTCATCCACAAACCGGCTACTATGGTTATCATCAACCATTGCCTCCAATCTCATATCAACAAGCTCCACCACCAATGGGGCCAGCACCAGTACATTCACCAGGTCAAGTTGGTGTTAGAAACGGACCTCCACAACCTGCTGCATCTAATAGACACCATTCAACAGCTGCTGCCGCTGCTGCTGCTGCTGCGACCTCGGCTAGACCAGTCAAAAAGTATACTTGTCACTGTATGAGGTCATTCACCACATCGGGCCATTTGGCTCGTCATATGAGAATTCACACTGGTGAAAAGAATTATGTCTGTCCTCAAGACGGATGTGGAGCGAGATTCTCTAGACAAGATAACTGCATGCAACATTATAGAACTCATATGGGTGGACGAGGCCGAGTGTCTCGATCCAGAAGAAAGAATAATGCAAATGGTAATAAAAGTCCTGATAGACATTCGTCTGATGAGGATGGTGCTGGTGGTGGTAGTGCAGCTGGTGGAGCAAGTCCAGCTTCTAGTACTGGATCGAATGCGAATGGTGGCAGTAGTGCAACTGGTGGTGCAAGTGATCACGAATCTGGATCTAATCATTATCAATCGCATCATCACCACCATCATCAATCAAGTACTCAGGAGCCTGAATCCAATCCATTATCTGCATTTGCTGGAGTTGCTATTATGCAAACTGTTTGAAAAGGGAAAGCTAGCACACTACAACGGGGGAAATAATATTGCAATCTACTTTTGGCTATTTCAATTGTATAAATTATGCTCATTATGCTCATTATTATTATTTGCAAAGAAAAGAAAACCACCAAAAAAAAAATCCAAATTCCAACTCGCAGTATTTTAACTGGCTTTTCAAAACAAAACAGAGAGAAAAAAAAAAAAAAAGTGTATCCAACTTTTTATTTTTATTTTTTATTTTTTATTTTTTATTTTTATTATTATTATTATTTAATTATTTCCTTGTGTATATCAAATTGTATATTCCAATTGAGTCTGTTTATGAAATTGTACTCCGTGTTCATCGGCGTTTGTATCTGTATTCACATATTGTCTACGTGTGTTGAATTTATGAAATGGAATCGTCAAAAAACCGCACATCTTTCCACATCTACATATATACATTCCCCTGTGTTTTTTCAATACAGGTACAAGACAGTACCCATTGACCCAGACCCTGTGGTACTATTATTATTATGCGAGAACAAACAAGTATTTAACTTTAAACCGGCAGACCCAATGGTTCTACAAACCTGAAAGCTCGATTAAATTGGTTCTCCGTGTCTTGCAACATGCATGAATCTACCGACGGCTAGTGGAACAAGACAAGGGCGTTGGAAAAAACAAGGTTATCAAAAAAGTGAATCAGGATTTTCTAATTGTTCAGACAGCGTGAGGGGGAATGTCCTTTCTATTGTGTCTAAAACATGAAAACATGAAAAAAAAAAAAAAAGCTTCTTTAGCCCATGGGGGGACTGTATTCTCTAACAAGGTTTTAGGTTCTTTTGTGCAGCTGATAGGTACACAAACAATGTGTACAATTGTGAGTCAATTTTTTTTTAAAAAAAAAACCCAACAGTAAAACAAAAGTGTATTTTAATCGAAGATGATTGCAATATATCTGAGTGCCCTGCATTGCATGGGGGTTTCGCGTAAAAAACTTTAAAAAATAGGATAGATCAGTTTATTCGGGGATTCTGATTCTGATTCTGATTCGGATGCAGTGCATTTCGAACGTTATTTTGCGTATGCAATCAGGAACCACGCATCCAAAGCTTATCATCGACATGATGAAAGAATCAAACAAACTACCAGCTTCGTTGGTCAAAGGTTAAGCTTGGCCTGTCCTGTTAATATACAGCGGGAGTTTTTATTTTAGCGGGGAAAGCTCTGGTCCGTATTTGAGCCGCATTTAATTGGTCTTCGGCCGCACTGCAAAACATAATCGCTGACGTAATCGGTCTGCGCGTGCTCCCTGCCCAGCCCACTCGCTCTCGCTGCAGCAGGGTCCAAGTTGGAATGTAGGAGATGACAAATCCTGGGAGGACTTTGGGTGGAAGGATTAGTAAGCCTATAAACCCACAGGGTAGCATCACAATCGGAGTTCTGTCCTCGTTCGTTTAGAATAGGCGATGCCCTCCTCATACAATGCAATACGACGTGGGTCGACATCCTCGGCTCATGTTCATGCTCAGGTTCAGGTTCAAGTTCAGGGACAATGGATACAAAAAGAGGGGCATGGGTTACACTGGTGGCAATCGGCTCTCCCCGCCCGTTGGTTGGATTTGGACGGGTGCTGCTTGGATGCAGACAAAAACGAGCGCATTGTGCTCGTGCATAGGGGGCAATGGCATGAGTTAGAATGCGGTATTTATTTGTATGTTTTGGTGTATGCTTTTTTTTTTTTTTCCTTTCCCTTCGTCGTAATGAGATTGCAGAAACCGTTTTTTCCCGCGATATCCCACCAATGAAATAGGTTTAAAGCATGGAGATAACCTCACGATGAGGCCCTAGAGTGGGATTTTCTCTCACCTGCCTATAATTAACCCAAACACTTTGATTACCTGCCAGTCACACGACTACAAGGGCCGTTTATTCAATCCGCATCGGCGTTTTTGCCGTCTATAAAAAACTGTGACATTGCCCACCGCCGCTAAAAAGCAGCATCTATATAGGGGCTATAACATATGCTAGACCCTGCTGGTATGGGAAAAGCTTATATAGCAAAGGACCAGCCCCTGTTACGCTATTGTTCCTGGGTCTGGGTGGGTCTGCCGGACCAGACCCTTCGGACTTGATAATTCTGAGGTTTTGCGAAAACCATCGCACCAAAACCTATTGACGTTCAAAACCGTTGTTTTAATGTATTTTTAATAAATTACGGGCAGACCCGCCGCCTATTGTTGCTAAAGGTGTTGTGTATACATATGCACTGCAGAAACGGACCGAAGAAACGGACCTTTTTCCGAAACGTATTAAATATGCTGTGCAGCAGCGGTATTATAAAACCTGTGTGTTTGAGTAGTTCCTTTTTAGCGCAGGACATCCATAGGGTCCTGTTCCATCTCGTTTATCTCCGCTTTGCCTCAAAATGTAGCAGATCTAATGCCTCAAACCACCAAATCCTCATCCAGATCCAGCTAGTACATTAGCTCAACTCCCTATGCGGCTACTACGGCGCAAACTGCAAAATTTCTATTCCATTCGGGATTCCAAAACGCTTGTCTTACAGTTGGAGCTGCCGATGGATTTTTTGGTGGGGCGCGCCATTAAAAGCACTTTTTGCAAAAGTTGGGCGGCGCGCGGCATAGATCAATCTTGTCGTTGTAACAGCCACATCAGCATCACAAGTCCAATGAGATGGAATACAATAGCGGCGCCAAAACAGACGACATGATCTGATTTGATCCATCAGGAGATAGACGTACGGTCTAGAGCAACTATTAAAGCAAACAAAGCATTGTCACACATCCTGCAGGACGGACTGATTCTTGTTGTTGCTTTTGCAGCGTTGTGTGTGTGATTTTATTTTGGCGAAACACACCTGCGCTTTTGGGTTTCTCTCGTGAAAAGCTGCATTGCATATATTCATGTTAACCCCGTCAATAATTGTAAAAGACTATCGGCTGCGTCAAATACAATTAGTCGATCGAAAATCAGGGTGTTTCGAGTTTTTTTCGAGATTGTTTTATGGAAGCCGCCACAAATGGTTGGTGGTTTGGTTTGTATTTTGATATATTGATCTGCGGGTGTGATCAGCTTGCATCTTGCTTCTTCTTCGTTATCTTCTTGTTCATCTTGACAGTTCAATTGGGTACACTCGGCATTGCGATAAACGGGACTTTTTTTTCAAATTCGCTCCATCGAGGGAATCAGCACTGGTTTTAACCGAAGACAGACGGAGAAATTTGGTACGGTACGTACCTGGCTGTCCTAATGGGGAATTTTTCGCCATTCTTTTGATCTCGCATATGTCGGGCATGTTAAAAATAGTGTAAGCCAAGGGGTAGGTACGTACTGTCTACTGAGTTTGTTTATTGTGGTTCGCGCGCCATAGAACGTGTCAAGGAGAAGCTTGTGTTATTCCATGGTTGCTAACCGCTAAGAAACGATACCTCAACCACAACCACAAACACAAAGGATTGAGAGGGGGTAGCGCAGGTTAATCCCTGTCTGCATGAATGACACTCGCTTGCATTAATTGGACCCGCGGGTGTGTGTGACCAAAGGTCGTGTCGTTTGGCGTGACGATCGTGGCTTCAAAATTTATGGGGAACCTGGGAACCTGGGATACTGGGATACCCAACCTGTCATCAATTCTGTGTCTGTTTCTTTTCCCAGGATTTTGGGTTTTATTTTTGACCTATCGAAGACGGTACCCGTTGGATTCGCATTGTTCATGCAAGGTTGGAGCGATGTATGATAGAATACCCCTCTCTCCCGTGTCGTTACCCCCCGCTACCCCCATGGCCACTGGTCGAGCTCTCACCCGCACGTACGATTTAAAACGGACCTGTGAATTCCATTAAGCTCTTTGCATGCCTACCTGACTCTGCATCGTCGGTTTTTGATTTCATGCATTCGAAAACTTAAAAAAAAAAAAAACAACCAACAACCAACAACCAACCAAGCGCACCAAAAAGCAACGACATGCGACCGGCCCAAATATTATGCAGGTTTCTCGGGATGGATGGTGGGTGGGTGGGTTGTTTTATTGCTTTTGGGCAGGACCCCTAATTTTAAAACGGTTGCTGCAGCATGCAGAAAACGGCAGCAACGGGTTTATGAACGGTGGGCGGACTGGACGGACGGATCGTGCCGGAACCCTGGCAATTTGGCCCCGGAAGTGTGCGCCTTAGCCATGCACGGCTGCATACCCAAAAACAGGACGGACTGTCGATCGCGTATAGAAGTAGAAAATACGATATTACAATTTGACTACTATTCATACTGCGCCCACAGATTCGCCAGCTGCTGGCCCGAGATTATGGTCTCGACCATTGACCCGTACCCGGACGCCGTCATGGAGTTGTACCGTTCGACGTTGGACCCGTACACGGTGTTGTAATGGTGGCCGGTGGCGCCGCTGACATAGTGGTAGCTTGGCCCGCCTGCATAGTTGATTCTGACACCGCCAATGCCGTCCATGTTACTGTATGTGCTGCTCATGATCCCGTTCATCTGGGCCTGTTGCTGCTGGAGCTGGGCCATCTGATCTGCAACGCCTGCTCCATCTGGGGGGCAAGGTCCGCCCAGACCGCCGCACGTTGTTCAGCGAATTGCTGGAATGATGTGAGGTTTCCCGTTTGGCACGCCTGGAGGTAAAGCCGCCGCATACGTGGCGACCACAGATCACAGATGCGCTGGCCAGTGGTACCGTACCGGGTTAGGACTCGAGGAGTGTCAAATACCGTGTTCTGGATACAGTCCAGGTAGCATGCTTCACAGGCGTCGAACGAGTTGTTGCCGAACCATATCCCGGATGTGGTGGTTTGTTTCTTGCAAGGCTGGGCGGTCTTGGTGGTGGTGGTAGTGGTGGTAGCAGCCGCGGCGTGCAAAAGTACCGGATCTCGCCGGTATCGATGGATTTGGTGAGCCCTTTGATGAGCTGGGCGAGCCGTGGGTTGTCTGCGCTGAACTCCAAGTCGCAGCGATGGTGTTTGTTGTCGCGGTGGGACGACTGTCCGAGCCCAAAGTTGTCGAACAGCGCCGCATAGCACCCGCCGCACACGTTGAGGTTCCCACCCAGGGTGTACTGCGACGATCGGTCGCCACACCCGTTGCCACCGCCAGAGAGATACTCATGTACGACATGTGGGAGGTTCATCCAGTTGTACACGACTGCGGACTCCCATGCGATTTTGAGTGTGGGCTGCATGGCAAATATGCATCGCGGTTTGCTGCTGTTGCTGTGTGTAGTGGCCCAGTCGTTCTGGTACAGCGTGAACGAACAATTGTCGCGGTAGCACGGCTCGCAAATCTTCAGCCCTTTGATCGTCTTGTGTGTGAACGCTTCCCCGGTGATAGTATCCACACATGCCGCAGGAAGCCCCATCCGCATGTTCGCAGCGGAGCAGAATTCCGCCCAGGTGTACCCCTTTTTGCCGCACTCCTTGACCAGATTCGGGAGGAACTTCATCGCCATGTCGCAGGTCCAAACCTCACCAGAGCTCTGGTTGCCTATCAGCGCAAAGCGCCTGGCAAACGCGGTCGGCGCGGTGTGATCATGGAAACAAGTCTCGCAGAACATCATCGTCGGCACCTCGCGTTTCGCAGTCACGTACCACTTCACCGCTGGGTTGGAGGAGTCGTTGGAGTCGCCCTGTAGTCCTTTACACGGCGGGAGTGTCTGCCGGAACTGGGCGTACTCCACCAGCTGCCGCAGGGTCTGGCTGCTCTGTGCCTAGTTCCATAGATACTCGGTATGTGGTTTGCTCAGCATGCAGCACCCCTGGGCCGCCATGGGGACGTGTTTGAGCTCGAATTGCGATGCAAACGGCGATCGCGTGCGGATCTTGGTCTCGAAACAGTGCGATCAGATCAGGAACCCCGGCGTGGATTTAAGCGCAAAGAACTCAATGTCGTACGTGGCCGGGTTGTCGATGCAGAACCGCACCTCTGGGTTGGCGCGTGGAGGTTCATCTGTGTAGTTCATGGTTGTACGATCGTGAGTAGTTTAAGAAACGAGATTCAACTCTGGAGATTCGACGTTGTATTTATCGGGAGGGACGGACCCAGCCGAGGGACCCACATACCCTCCGACGGCTGTGCATGCCTATTGAATACGCAAAAACCACTGCTTAAATACGGCGTTCTACTGCACTACGTAAATACAGCTTATTCCAGGCTCAGGCGGCTCAGGCGCAGCATTGTGGGGTCTCTCGGTGGCAGTGCGGCGCCCGCCGCTTACGCGTTACCCGGCCACTCCCCGCTGGTATCTCGACGACATGGATATTGGGCTATTTGAACTAGTTTATGTATTATTTCCGATTAGCCATATCAGACTTCAAAAGAATACTCTAACTTCCTCCGGGCATTTCATTGCGCACTCTGGCTGGCGTTCGGTCTAGTGGGATTTCATCGCCGCCAGCTTGTGCGAAAATTTCCACCTCTTTTCAATTCACCAACGCATTTTCATGATCCGACTGGTTCGAACGCGAACGCCCGTGCTGCGTCGACCACTGGCTCGCCAGACGTTCTTCACGCTGAGCCCGGAGGTCCAAACGTATACCATCAAACGGGTACTGAACCACCGGCCGGAGTTGATGTACAGCGTCGTTGCAGATGTCGAAGCGTACTCGTCGTTTCTGCCTTACTGCCAGCAGAGCACGATCAGCCAGCGGAACGAACACGGATCCCCTGTATCTGCGCTGCTGAAGGTCGGGTATAACGCGTTCGAAGAGAGCTTCGACTCGAAGCTGGTGTATTCCGACAGCACTGTCGAGGTATGTACCAAAGACAAACACAGCAACTAACGACATCACAGGCCGAAGCACACAATAACCATCTGTTCGACACGCTATACACAAAATGGACCATCGCGCCCGTCGGCAGCAGCAACTCGCAGAAATGCCTGGTGGATTTCAGCCTCAAGTTTGCCTTCCACAACCCGATTTACAACACGGTTAGCAAGTCCTTTGGGCCGACTCTCGCTGGAATCATGGTCAAGGCGTTTCAAGACCGAGCAAAGGAGTTGTCATTGCGTGAAGAAAAAAAGTAGAAATAAGATCCGATCAAATTGTACATGTATATATATATATATTATAAATGGTAGGTTTGCTGCCCCACACAAAGACAAAAACCTGCGCTGCTGCACTGCTGCGCTGCTGCTGCTGCTCGCTCCCACATCTATACCCACACACCCACCCACACTCCTTATTCTCCCTAGAACACTCCCTCCTCAACCAATGTCGCTGTTTGGAAAAGACACAGATACACACACTCCATGGACACTTCCGGAACCAAAGATCGGAGCCTCCAACCATGACCGGATCTCATCGCTACTTGCTGGAGCCCATATCCCGCAAAGCTACACTACCGCTTTTGAAAGCACATCGCCGATTGCAGGCTACACCACTTTGACGGCATTGACGACCTTTGTAAAGCAATCCGGGATCTCCATTGAACAACAAGACCGCGTGTTGAGTGTAGTTGGCGACGAATCAAACGGAATCCCAAGAGAAACTTGGAACGTCGCAATGACTCTGGTGGCTCTGGCACAACGAGGTGAACGCGAATTGGATCTCGACGCTGTGGACTTTGTAAGCAGTGATTTGCCACAATTGTCCTTCTCAGGAATGACTTCGCCAAGTCCAAGTCCAAGCCCTGCGATGGTAGAGGAACCATCATCATCGTCGTGGGATTATCCAAACGTTACCGCCGCTACTGCTACATCCTCCACAGAGACGGAGGACGAACAAGCATGGAGAGCCACCGAACCCACAGAATACAATCCGATTTCAAAGGATACGATAAACGTGGGTATACTCCCGGAAAAGGAAGGAATGTTCATGTTTCGCCATGTAGTATATGTCATTGAAGGACTAATCCCCGCACCCGCGGTGAATGCATCGACTAGCCGGTTCAAAGTGGTTCGACGGTACAGTGATTTCCTATGGTTATTGGAATGCCTGGTGAAAATGTACCCGTTTAGACTCCTTCCGGTACTCCCGCCAAAAAGACTCGCGGTTGATGGACGGTATTTGTCGTCTGATGCATATTTCCTAGAACGGCGGCGGCGAGGGTTGACCCGGTTTGTCAACCAGCTGGTGAAACACCCATTGCTGAAACAGGAGAAGCTTGTACAAATGTTTCTGACCGTCGACACGGAATTGTCAGCATGGAGGAAACAATCGTCGTTGCAGATCGAGGAGGAGTTTGCCCACCGGGTGATTTCCCAATCGTTTATCAAACAATGGAACGAAAAAGAACATTTGGCACGATGGAATGCCATCCGCCAGGCGAGTGAAGACGCCCTGGAAATCCTCTCGCAACTGGTTTTACTAGTAGACCGGGTGTGTAAACGACAAGAAGCCATGGCGGTGGACATGCATAAAATCTCCACCGCGTTTAATGCATTGAAAGCTCCGCTGAGTAATATTTATACAGACACTGAGGACTCATCGAGCATTCGAGACGGCGTCTTGTCCGTGGCGCGGTATACCAGCAACGCCACGGATCTGTACAAGGACCAATCGCAGTCCATAGACATTGGCATTCTGGAGGATGTCAAGCAGCTGCGCGAGTTGATTGGTGGCATCCGAGAGCTGTTTTATCGACACGACAAGTACGGCAGGAACAACATTCTGCAGTTGACTCAACGGATCGAGTTTAGCGAAAAGAAACTCTACGGGTTGAGCCAACGGCAGGACGCCAAGCCGCAGGATATCGACAAGCTGAACAACTCCATCGCCGCCGACAAACAATCAATCAAACACCAGACCAACCGCGACTGGCTGATCAAGGAGTGTATTAGTGAAGAGCTGGTGCTGTGCCAACGAACCCAGTACCAGCTGTCCAAAATGGTCAGAGAATGGGCCGTGGATATCGTCAAGTATTCCGAGCTCGAGCAGCAGAATTGGGTGGAGATGAATAACGACGTGGAGCATATGCCTTTGATATAGTATATGTAAAAAAAAATATTAAAAATATTACATGTCTATTCTGATCGTTTACTTGCACTGACAAATCCAGTCCCCTTGACCGAACACATCAACAGATTAGGATCTTCGTCAACCTGTCGAAGCAACACTTCATTGTTCCACAGACTTTTAAAGTACCGTAGAAGCCGCACCAGCCGTTCATCCACCGCGTCACGACTAATAACAATCCGCCCTAGATCTTCTTTACCCAGGATCATCATAACCAGAGTCATTGGTAACTGCGACCGAGTGACAACCCCACCAGTTTTAATCTCGTGAAGTAACTGGCATGCCACTTGTGTGCCCAAGTCCTCCGGCACCATTCCTGCGGCACTCACCCCTTCGGCAGACACTGCGTATTTATTCCTTGTCTCTGCCACAATCGTGATCCCATACCCTGGCGATTTCCCGCTTTCGTCGCCTCGTGCCACGTCCGAGTAGATTATCGTCTCGACCTCGGTTGGTTTCAACACCGCTCTTGCCGCTGCAATGATCCGGTTCACCGCATCTGGAGAGACCCGTGTTGAATATGCAATACCACCGATCTTGCAAACTTGAGGCGTCTCCATCGCGTGCAATGTCAGTGGTTGTTTGATCCCTTTCATCGTCAACACGGCTTCACCGCCTCCACCAGGCTCCGCACCTCGTTTCGTAATGCGCAAACCAGGCATGATCGCAGGCCCAAATTTCTCCAACACTGGGAAAAATGCTGTTCGGATTGTATCCACCCCGAGATCATTCGTGGAGCTGGTGATGCCTCGAAATGTGACTTTCAACTGCTTGGCGCTGAATGGACCAAGTAGCAACATGGGTTCGATAAAATACCCCACGCCCCGACTCAACGGACAGTTGTGTGTGTGTTCTCCACCGATGATGATCCCCGGTTTATAAATCACCGTGGTACCAGTGTATGAAATTTCAATGGCACTACCATTGGTGACGGCTTCCAACAGTCGCAAAAACGACACTTCATAGTCCCTCAACCCTGGTTCGGTGTCGTCCGATCGAATCTGCGTGATTCGAATAGGTTTCCCACAGAGTGTGGAAAGAACCAGCCGTATTCGAAAGTCTTCACTTGTTGTAAATGTTACTGGTTTGCTCATGATCAAGTGAATATTTAAGAGTGTGAAATTTTTTTGAGCCTCACAAAATCGTTTTTGGACTTGGGATAAGTTTTTCTCTCTTTATTGTCCCAACCGGTTCTGACACACTTTGGATTAACTTTCCTCACGACAATAATATGCCACCATCGCCTTCAGATCCTTCAAGTGGCTCGGCATCAAAACGTCCATCGCCTCCAGCAAATGCGCCAGTGGCGAAACGACAGAAAAATGATGATAGTGGTGTAAGTGGGGGACCGATAGCTCCAGGTGCTACTCCAGGCTCTTCAGGCCCAGGCGGTGCCCCAGGTGGTGCACCAGCAGCAGCAAACACCGTCGACCCTGATCAGTTATCCGATGCATTACTCTCAGCAGGGGTGGATTTAAAAGAAGAAGAGAATTTACTTAGTTCCACACTTCAAGCAGAAGCTCAAGCAGCAGCTTCACGAGCCCAGCAAGGGTTTGGCGGCCAGAAACAAGTCGGGGAAGACTTTTTGGATATGCGACAGTTAAACGTCGCGACAAGGAAATCAGCAAGAGATGAAGGGGTTAATATCAAAGTGGATAAAGATAACGAGCTGAATCAGTTGATTTCGTTATCATGCCAGGAATGGATGGTGGGGATTGTTACAGAAATGGTGGCCTTAAACCGACATCGAAGGCGATCTAGAAACGACGTTCATAGTGAAATCGGACGGGCATTGCGAGGACTGGCTATTAAAGATAAAGAATCGGAAGACCGACGGATTGCTAATAAGACGATGATGGGGTTGGAAACGTCTGCGGAGGATAAACGGATTGGTACTGAAGAGAGTCAGTATCGGAACGCCAATGCCACAGCAGCATTGATGATGACGGGTAAGAAGAAGTATAGTTGGTTATCAGGATCCGGTGGAGCCGGTGGAGTTGGTGGCGGAGGAGATGGTGGTGGAGGAGGAGGAGCTTCTGGAGGATTAGGTGGTGGTGGAGGAGGTTCTGGAGGAAGAGGCGGATCAAAGAATGAAACGAATATCCGGTATAGAGAAGCTCGAGAGGAGCCTCAGTTGGTGTTACGGGATTTGTTAGGTGCACTAGAAGACCGGAGAATGGGTGTAGAAAAGACTATGGTCAAGGGATATGCGAGGTTGAGGTAGATGTTTTTGTATGCTTCGAGATCTAGATCTTTTTATAATTTATTGAAATATTGGTATTTGATTACGCGTATGTTATTCTGTGGTCACGTGGGTTGCGCGGGCGCAGAACCAGGACTTTGTCGCGTTGTTTTGATCGCGTTTTTTTCTCACACACAGACAACAACAAATATGAGCTTTAATCTATCGGAAACGGTAGCCACGTTCAACAGTGACCGGAATGAACTGGTCGAGATAGATGTGGATGACACGCAGGATTGTTTAAACGGGTTGATCGATGCGCTGGCGGTCTCGCCTGATTCTGTGGGTGAAGACGACCAGTATCAAGCGGCGGTTTATTTGTTATCGTATGTATGCTCAAAAAATGGAGATTGGCTAATGGAACGTTTTTTTTTTTTAGAATATACAACGATTTGGAAGACAAGGCGAGAGATAAACTACTAGATCTGGTTCTGACCGGGTTGCAATACCAAGTGAATAACCTCGGGAGTGTGGAACCCGGAGACGACTCGCTGCCTGTGTTCAAGGGACTACTAGAACGATACATGTTTTTGCTGCATTGGTATCTTGTTGAGCTTGAGAACATGAGTTTCCGAGGCACTGCAACAATCAGTATCCAGACAGGGCGAGGCAGCCGTAAAGTGACGCAGGAATTCGCCGATGCTAGCAACCAGGTGATCCAATCTCTCGAGGTTTGTTTCTCTGTGTTAAAGTTGAACCTGGGGTCGATTTTCGTGACGAGCTCGGAAAAGGACCTGTTCACCGGGTTGATTCTCAAACCGGTATATCTGTTCATGGAGAATGAACAGCTGATGAAAATGACCGCGGCGAGGATGCACATGTTTAAAACGATTTGCGTGACGGTGAAATCGCACGCGCAGCAGTCCAACGTCCACACGTCGCTGATGCAAATGTTGATTTATTTTGAGCATTTGCCGGAACCGTTGGCAGAGTTGCTTCAGATTTTGTACGAACAGTATGATCAAAGCGCGCTGGCTGAAGACATGTTGAAGGAGTTGAGCGGGAAGGAGTTTAATAGTAACGATACCAAGGGGCCAAAGTTTATCTCAATGTTTATCACGAGGCTGGCCCAGTTGGTCCCACAAGTGCTGATGAAACAGATGCTGTCAATGGTACAACTGTTGGAATCGGAGTCGTTTACATTGCGGTGCGCGATTATCGAAGCCGCAGGGAATATTATATTCCACCTTGCCCGGCAACCAGAGGAGGATGATGATGAAGGGGAAGGCGGAGGCGGAAGGGCTGAGCGGCACAAAGCGCAGTTGTATGGCATGCTGGATTTGATTGAAGAGCGGGTGTTGGATGTGAACCCGTATGCTCGAGCCCGTGCATTGCAGGTGTTGACTGGGGTGTGTGAGCTGGAAGCAAAGTTCACTTCGAGAAGGTATACCATGAGCAAAACCGCCGTCATGTGTTTACAAGACCGGTCGATTATTGTGCGAAGGAATGCGATTAAGCTGGTGAGTCGGCTGGTTTCGACGCACCCGTTTGGGGTGTTGCATGGGTCACAATTGGACATGAGAGAGTGGAAGGTGAGGCTGCAGCAGGTGGATGATGAATTGAACGCGATTCTGCCGCCGAGTGTGGGGGCTGAAGATACCACGATGAACCAGTCAATGGATCTTGACGAGCCGTCTGATGATGAGAACACCCAGGAAAAGCCGCAACCACAACCCGAACCGGAACCGGAACCCGCGGCGGCGGCGGCTGGGGTGGATGGGGAGATGATTGACCGGTTGAAACTGACGCGCAAGTACTACATTGAAGCGATTGAGTTTATTGAGAAGATCCACCAAGCGTTGGAGCACGCAGAGACTTTACTATTTTCCAAAAACAAGAACGAAATCATCGATGCGATGGATTTCTTTGTGTTGACGGACGCATACGGGATCGAGATGGCGCATTCCGGGATCCGTAAAATGATCCATCTGATCTGGGCCAAGGCGAACAACGACGAAGGACATGCGATCCAGTCGCATTTGATCACATGTTACCAGTCGTTGTTTTTCGAGACGCCGGTGGGTGTCCCCGAGGGCGACGCCAATTTGTTGATTGCACGGAACCTGATTTCGCTGACTTATGGCGCGACACTCGCGGAGCTAGCCTCGTTGGAACACCTACTAGTGCTTGCGATGGAAAAGGAACGGCTCATCTCCCCCGGCGTGATCAAAATGCTGTGGAAGATCTACGGATACCAGCAGCGGGAGATCTCTAAATCGCAACGTCGCGGCGCGATTATCATCCTGGGCATGCTCGCCAAGGCGGAACCGGCGATTGCGACCACCGGCTTGGATCTGTTGATGAAAATCGGCCTTGGTGACCAGGGAAGAAAAGACCTCGGACTGGCCAAATACACTTGTATCGCATTGCAGCAGTGTGTGGTTGACTACCGGCCTGCCGCAGACAATGCGGCGCCATTAACAGCACGGTTCCCAAAGCACCACGAAGTCGTCGAGAGACTATGCAGCGTGCTCCTCATGCCGTACACCAATATGGAATGGTTCCCAGTGGCGGAGCAGGCCATGGAGGCAATCAACAACATCTGTGACGAGCCGGATGTGGTGTTTTCTACCATCATCAAGGTGAAGACGACGGAGGTGTTTGGCGAGACTGCAACTGCAACTGCAACTGTAAGCGGCGGCGAGGAAACCCTCGCGCAGCTGCTGTTCATTGCCGGCGAAACGGCGCTCAAAACCATGGTCCATTTGGAACGCTGCGAGGCTCGGTTCAAGCGGTCC
Source organism: Blastobotrys apis (assembly GCA_030557665.1). Lineage (NCBI taxonomy): Eukaryota > Fungi > Ascomycota > Dipodascomycetes > Dipodascales > Trichomonascaceae > Blastobotrys > Blastobotrys apis. The sequence goes on from JAKTPN010000212.1 coordinate 113,787, forward strand.
AAAATCGCCGTGGAGAAAGCCGGGGCGAAAACGTCGAACCCTCCAGGTAATAACGAAGCGGAAGAGGAAGACAAAGACGAAGGGGACGACCTGGAAATGGTGGGCGGCGGCGGGTCTAGCACCACCGAAGACGACTTCACCGAAGCCGTCGCCTTCATCCGCGAACGCGAACTGCTATACGGCGACAAGTCTCTGCTAGCACGGTTCGGCGGACTGGTGGCTGATATCTGCAAACAAGGACTACGGCAGCACCAATCGCCGCATATATCCGTGGCAAGCACCCTCTGTTTGAGCAAGTTCATGTGTGTTTCTGCTACATACTGCGACGCAAACCTGGCTATTCTAATGACTCTACTGGAACGCTCCCACTCGGCGTATATCCGCTCCAACTGCGTGCTGGCACTGGGCGATATCGCCGTCATGTTCAACCATATTCTCGACGATAATACCGATTTCTTGTACCGCCGTCTACATGACAAATACCCAATGGTGCAGCGCACATGTCTCATGACGCTCACCTTCCTCATCCTCGCCGGCCAGGTCAAAGTCAAAGGCCAGCTCGGCGAAATGGCAAAATGCTTGGAAGATGAAGACAAACGGATCGCAGATCTCAGTCGCATGTTCTTCACCGAACTAGCGACCAAAGACAATGCCATTTACAACGGGTTTATTGACATGTTTTCCGTCCTCTCTGCAGACACAAAACTCAACCAGGACTCGTTCCATCGAATCCTCAAGTTTTTGATCTCGTTTATCGACAAGGATAAACAAATCAAGAGTCTGGCCGATAAGCTCCACCAGCGAATGGCCAAATGTGAATCCCAAAAGGTGTGGAATGATATCGCCTATGTGTTGAATGCACTGCCGCATAAAAACGAGCAAATCGGTCAAACCTTGGCTGATGGGTTTAAACAGGTTCCTGTACAAGTTGAATAGATTTACTCTGTATTTTCTGAAACCGATGGAGCATCAGCAACTGCTGCCGGCGGCGGCGTAGACGTAGACACTTGAGAAGATGCCCCTTCTGTAGACGACGACGCCGCTTCTGTAGACGACGGTGCCGCTTCTGTAGATGACGATACCGGCCGCCGGTTATTAGACGGCAACAAATGCCGCACTCTCAACTCCCTCCCGTTAAACATGGCCCCGTTAAACTGTTCAATCGCAGTCAATGCATCCTGTTCGCTGTAAAACGTTGCAATTGCAAACCCTCTACTCTGCATGTGATCATCACTTCGATGAGGAATCTCTACATGGAAAATCGGCGCGCCAGCTCTCAGATAATCCTTCAAATCCTGCCACTGCGTGTTATAAGGAATGTTACCAATATACAGCTTTTGATCATAATCATGCGAAGAGTTGTTAAACTTGCGTGAACCAAACGAATTGTGACTATGCGAGCTGGATCCACTGTGTTGGTGATGGTGATAGCCCTTTAACACCACTTCCTGACTAATCACTGGGATTGGCACTTGCACTGGATATTCACCTCCAGGGAGATAATGCAACACTGTCCATTCAGTAGTCGGTGGAGGAATGAACTCTCCGTTACTAGATGGTGGCGGTGGTGGGGGTGGGAATTCAGATACCATAGACGCGCGTAAACCATCACTTTCCGGTAATTTATACCGATTAATAGTAGCTACTGCAGTCATTGCATTTCCAGGCCCTTTAATCTTTACCACTGCGCTAGTTGAATTTAACACCCTAACATGGCCAATATATGCCAATGGAATGAACTGCGCGACAATATCCTTGACTTGTCTCCATGCTGTGGTTGGGCGGTACTATAACGTTAGCTTTTCGTCTGTTTACAAGTTTTGGCACATACATTTCGGAATAGAATAGAACTATCTCGTTCGTACATTGGCATTGGTGGTGGCGGAGGTGGTGGCATATACGGTTGATTGAATAGCTGAGCATTGGTAATTGCTGGGGATCCATTCATTCCATAATCCATCCCAACTGGAGGAATCTGGTACATTTGAGGAGTCAGCGACATGTTTTCCATCCCATTGGCGATATCCAAAGAACTTTGATGATGATGATGAGGATGTTGCATTGGAGGTGGTACCATATGTGGAGGAGGAGGCGGAGGAGGTGGAGGTGGAGGATGAGCATGAGGATGAGCATGGCCATGACCATGTAGAGATCCTGGTAGTGGCGGTGGAATATGCGCTTGGGCCAAAGGATGCGGAACTGGCGGGATTGGCGTTGTTGATGACGATGATTTATGCTGATGTGTCGATTGATGTATTTCATCAGATGAAGCGGTTTCGGTAGCTGGTGAAGTTGTACCATTTGATCTATTGCTGCTCATAAGCCCGTCATTATCATTGTCACTGTAACTGTTGCTACTAACAATTGTTGGGTGATAAGATGAAGATGGTTGATTATCTTTCGGAGATGGTTCAGATGAGACGATTAGTGGATGCCCATTATCTTGTCGTTGTTGATTGTGCTGATAACCGGAATTACTTTGTACTGATTGCTCAGCAGTTGTAGCGTCTTGACTGCTCATTTTCTAAACAAAAAAACCAAAAAAAAAAACCCAAACGAATGAACTGGACGCGAATTGAATTACAAAAATGAAGGAAAGACAATCCAAAAAGGGAACGAAGAACAAAACCAAAAGTGTCTATAACCCCAAAAACAATGAAGACCAAGAAAGTGCCAAAAAGTTTATTCGGCAAAAAGTGTGGCTATTATAAAACAAAAAACAAAAAATAAAAGTGCGTGGGAGGAGAATAAGTGGGGAGCGCAATTGAGGGCAAACCAGGCCCTTTTTATCGTACATTTTCGTGGGCTATGAGCTCAAAGACCTGTGAAAATGCCGGAGAAAGCGCTTACGGGGCGCGCGCCCTTCTATCCTTCTATATGTCACGCAGGTACTGAGGCTGTCACAGATAGGCTGAAATGGGTTGTAAAAAATAGGACATTCTTTGGGAATAAATACTATACAGTGATCTACACAGCGACAGCGACAGCGTCAGAGTTGTCTATTGAGCAAACCGTTTCTTACGACTTTCAAGCTTACTTTCATCATCAATTGGCCGTTTGTTTTCACTGTTTGAAGTTTCGGTTTTAGTTTCAGACTCGGTCTTCGCTTTGGTTTTTGCACCATCGTCTTTACTTCTACGCCCAGCACGGGCTCGTCCTGTAGTTGCAGGTTGCTTGTTACCGTATAAAATGAGCTTTGCTCCAGCATCATCAATTCCAAACTTTTCAATCCGTTGTTTCTGCTTTTCAATCTCGTCTTCATCTCCAGATCCGAACCGTTTGGCTCGTTTGATCCGCTTGTCCAATTCTTCAAGCGCCATCTTAGTGTAATCTGGAGCTGGTTCATCAGCTTTTGCAGTTTCCGTGGTGCCATTCAATTCCTTGGCAGGTTCGGTTGTAGCAGTAGACTCCACCTTTTCATCATTTGTCGTTTTGCTATCATCCTTAGTGCTAACTTGACTCTCCGTGGTTGTAGTGTCAGCAACCGCTGCTGCTGGTGCTGCCTCGGGTTGCGCCTCACTGTCCTTTTCGTCTTCTACAGTCTTGTCATTTTCTTGTAGTTTTGCAACCAATTCGGCTTTAGTTCCTGTGGTTGGCAACCCGCGCTTCTTCAGTACTTCTTTAAGTTCTGCTACTTTTAGTGATGAATATTCTGCCATTGTCCTTGCTTTTCAATTTTTAAAACGCGTCGTCGAAAGGGGTGGGGAAAAAATCAGAACAAAACCACTCAAAGCGCCAGATAGATCCCAATTTCGTTTTGTGTTTGTGTGTTTGTATTTTGTAGCGGTTACCCTCCTGTCCGGGAAACGCCGCACACCAAAATAATAAAATAAAAATGCATTTTCAATTATCGTCTAAAAACCGTTACAAACGTAAAAAAAAAAATTAAAAATAAATAAATATAAAGAATGGGGGCTTTCCTTCCATGGCATTAATACGGTGGCTGGTTATCAGGTGTAATCGCAGGTTCATGCAATGGAGCTCCAGGACAATAATCCGACAAAATCTTATGCAAAGCATTTCGCAAAATCGGTTTTGTAATCACTCCATTCATGCCCGATTCAATGCATTCGTTTTCACTCTTTTTATCAGCATATGCAGTCATGGCAATAATGGTATATGGATACCCCAAAGTACCTCTCATAAACTTTGTTGCATCAATCCCGTCAAGCTTGGGCATTTGAATATCCATAAACACAATATCGTAATAAATTCCCATCTTGATGGCATCTTCCACCTTGGCAACAACCTTTTCACCATCCAATGCGATCGAAATATCCTGGATACCTTCCAGTCGAAGCATTCGTTTCATGATTTCTTGATTGACAACGTTGTCCTCTGCAACAAGAACTCGGATATTGTCTTGACGTGGGGTTGACGCCGCTACATTAGCTGCTGCGGCGGCCATTGCCGCGGCGCTAGATGTTGACCCAGATCGCAAATGATTAACCTCCCGGTATCCTGATTGGGGGAAATATCCATCAGAATGTTTACTGCTAACAGAATCGTTTCGGAATAAATCTCCTCTAGATCTCCCACCACCAGGGCCAGGGACAATTGTTGAAATTGGACTGATTGTAGTACCCATTCGACCCATTGACCCATCACTGGTGCTACCAGTGCTATTCTTTCGAGATATCGTCGACGCGTTATCATGAGCAACAATTCGAGTATTCTTCAACGGAATCTGCAAGATGAAAGTACTTCCCCTACCAACTTCCGTCTTCAAAATGATCTGTCCACCCATCAACTGAGCCAATTGCTTACAAATGGACAACCCAAGACCGGTACCACCATGTTTCCTGGACAGTGCTTGATCTCCTTGAACAAATGGTTCAAAAATTTGATCCCTCATTTCATTACTAATCCCAGGACCATCATCATCAATTTCAAATTCAAACAACAAATCCTTTGGCAGATCATACCCTCCGCTTGGACCACCTGGCCGGTTACTGGAAACCGACAGTTTACGCTCCGAAGCGCGGTCTTTAACCGAAGACTGTCGTGAACCAGAAGTACGTATTCGATCCAGATTACCAGCAGCTCCAGATCCAGTTCCAGCTCCATCATTATTATTATTATAACCCATCAAATTGTTCAAATTCCGGTTGACGCTGGATTGATGAGGACGATGCCCAGTCAAGGTGCCTCGGCGGCTACTAGTTCGACTAGCACCAGTACTCATCCCAGTATTAATCACAGTCAAATTGTTGTTAACCAATGCAGTCTTCAATTCTCCAAGATTCCGAATAGTTACCGATACGCTGCCATTTCTTGGTGTGAATTTGATCGCATTTGATACCAAATTGATCATAATCTGCAAAATCCTGCTAGCATCACCATACAAGACCATCAAAACTGCAGATTCAGTAGGCACCTCTACAGTAAAACTAATATTCTTATCCAGGGCAGGATTCGCGAATATCGACCGAACGTTTGAATAAACATCTCGTAGCATAAACTCCTTTTCATCCAAGTGCAAACTACCAATTTGGTTCTTGGAAAACGTCAGCAAATCACTCAACAGATTCAGTAGCAATTCACCACTATTATAAATAACTTTCAACGACTTTTTCACCTTTTGCATGTCTTCCTCAGTCATTGACACTGCAGTCATGCCCAAAATCCCGTTCAGAGGGGTCCTCAGTTCATGCGTAATATTAGCAATAAATAACGACTTGGCTTCGTTCGCCATAACTGCTGCAGTCTTTGCAGCTTCAGTCTCTTTTGTTCGCTCTGCTACTCGATCCTCCAGATTCATATACTGCTTGTACAATTCATCCGCCATTTCATTAAACGTCTCGCACAAGTCCGTCAATTCATCACGAAAAATCTTTTGAGGCACTTTAACATGCTGAGGCACTCGAATCACTTCTTCCATATTCGAAAGCACTTTATCCCTGTCGAGTCTTGGAGTAGGCGATGCTGTACTTTTATACGCTCGTACATCAAACCATGCCTTTACACGGTAGAAAAAAATCTTGATTCGGCCAGCTCCTTGCAAATCAACACTGCCATCACTACCATTTGGATCTGAAGGTGATGGGCCTCCATGAAACTCAATTCGAGTCTTTTCTGTGGCATCCCTTAGTCTATAAATAGGAATCACCGCAAAATGCGCAACTGGCAATGTAATCAATACAATAAATGCTGCCAATCCAAACGACGTGCCAATAACAATAGCTCGCAATCGCTTAATTGGGCTGTATATACGCGATTGAGGCTCCTCGACACATATTATCCAAGAAGTAAACCGGACATCTGCAACTGCATACCCTACTGCCAATGAGGTATCATTTGGATTATGCGTGTTTGTCAACACCCCTGGAGTATTTGGAGTCATAAGAGCTTGTTGAGCAGCCGGATAATCAGCCCAGTCAAACGTGCCCCATCTAGACAGCCCATTGGTGTCTGCTTGTGATGGTGGTAAAACGTAGCGCAGGCCTTGATTCGTCGGTATATAAGTGTCATTGGGCACTGGATAATTCGGTACTCCTTCTAATATTACCATCCTACCGCTTTTTTCCAGTCCCTTCGTGTCCATTATCACATTTTGTATCGATCGAGTGCTTAAAACCATTGTAATGAACCCAATTGGACTTCTACGTGATCGTAATGTCGTGTTTTTCCAAATCGGTAATGTAATCGACATTAACCTGTCAGGGTCTGTTAATGAAGGTCCTGAGATTACTCCCATAGTCTTATTATCTAATAGTCCTTCAGGCAGCGCACTGTCTTGTTTAACCGGGAATAGCGTTGGATCTAACGATTCAAACGGTCCTATTGTTGAATTTGTTGCATTGTACACAGTAGCAAGAGTAGTTGTATAGACCCCAACTCCTAAAATAACACTGTATGTACCCAGAGTGGAGTTGAAAAACTTGTCGACATCTGCCCAGTTTGAGCTGCTGTGATTTCCTGCTCTGTAATCGCTTAATGCGTCTTGTAATTGGTCTCTATTGGATATCCACGATACTTGGTAGTACATGGAGTTGAATGCTTGAGAGACTTGAGATGCTTTGAGTTCTGCCACAACAGATAGTCGTTCTTTTCGTAAATCGACCACATAATTCGTCGTATTGATTCCCTGTAGTTGATGGTTAGTCCTTTTCTCCTTTAAAATTTTGGAAATACATACCGTAACAATTGCAAAAATAGAAACAGAAATACCAACCACCAGCAGGATTAAAATTGCCAGCTGGGGTCTTATTCCGATATGAATATCTTTCATGATCTTAATATATCATGAGAAGACATGTAAAAAAAAAAAAAAAAAAAAAAATGCTTTGGTATCTGTGCTGCTTTTATCGGGTTTGAATTGCGTCTCAAAATGGCAAAACCCCTGATATCCGAGCAGTTTCTGTCGTAGCTGAGACTTTCGGTTGTGAAAACACGTTAATAAACTCACTCGGAAACGGTCAACTGTCGCAAGGTATCCAAAACAACTCAAAAACAACTGTAAACCACAACTGTCGTCCAAAAAGATATCGAAAGAGAGAGGGGGGTAAGCTGAAAACTGCGAAACTGCGTGGAAAACCAGCAAAAATTGTTGACAGGCGAAGCGGCGCTCGCACGAGAAAAATGACTGTTGCAGATGCCGAGTCCCGGAATAGATTTATTAATAAAAAAAGCATCGGAATTCCGTCCCGGAGGAAACCCCCCAAAGCCCGCGGTACGGGACGGGACGGGTGAATATTTTCCCAGCGTCAAACAAAACAACCTCAACTCACAGTTATCAACCATGCTACGAAGATTTACTGCGGCGACAGTGGTCAATCCTACCAAACGGTTAGTGGACTATGTCAATACATTCCAGGACCCTAAGTCATTCGTCATTACTGCCACTCCTGGGTATGCAGAAGAGTTGATGGATCTAGTCGGACGACAGAAGATTCAAACTGTGGGGGTGGCTGTTGATAGTATCCCATTTGGAACACAACGAGATGGGTTTTCCATTCTTGCATTGAACCAACGGTTTTCGTTGTCCGATCAGGTGAAACTGGATAACAAAGAAGAAAGTCCAAAACCGGTTCGTGGGTTGGTCGCTGGACGCTCCAATTGGGCGCCATCGTCGTCATTTGTGTCGTTTCAACTAGGAAATTCCAATATTGTATTACCAGCTGCAAATACCACATTCACCACGGGAACTGAATCATCTATTGCGTTCAACGACCCGGAATCTGCATTGTCCCACACGTTATTATCTGCATTACGTGTGGAGTTACCACTCGAAATCACGTCAATTGCATCATCAGCACCGTTAATTCAAATCTCGGACAGGCTTCGAATCACGTCGTTTAAAGACAACCTGATCAAGACACTGGACGATAGCCCTGCTGCCCAGTTTTTGGAAAACGCGCCTCAACTCACCCAAGGTGACCCTCTCACTCAACGAGCACGTAAAGTGTTTGGTACAATTCGATCAACCGGCGGCACGGAGAAACGGTTCCAGGTGACGGCTGGCGGAGGTGGATCCTGGAGCCCTCGAGCCAGCATGTTGGTGTTGGAACCGGAAGCTAGGTTTGTTGAAGGTGATACAATCCAGTTCCACATGTATGAACCAAGTGTTGATAATAAATTGCAAGTACGGGATAGTATTCGGGACGTTTCGTCGTCGCATGAAGGTCTGGTTTTTGAATCTGCACCGGTATTAGAATCAAACCGTGAATCTCCACCGGTAATGTACTCGGATAATCAAGAGTTTAACGTGTTTGGTGCAGGCTCGGAATCTGGGTTCCTTATTAATGATACTAAGCATGCCGTTGGGGGTGAGATTGTATCAATTTCTGTATAAAAAGGTAATACTACTGTTTTTTTTTTTTTTTTTTTTATTATTAAAATTATTTCTTCTTTTAAGACTCTACAAACGGCCAAGTTAGCGAATTAATCAACGACGCCAAAGCTGGAGCTTCTTTATGTTGTGCAGTTGGAAGAGGAGGTGATAAACTGTCCAGAGTCATCTTGGAATAAATAATCGCCACAATTTTGATCCCCAGAATCATGCTTAATGCTTTCAAAGCGTATTTCAACGCCCGTTCAGACAACCCTTTCAACCCCAATGGATCCAGGTTGAGAATAGATCGTGACATTTGCGGTCGCCGTTTGCGGCTTGATGCGGCGCCAGAACCGGTAGCTTGATGGTGATGATGGTCACCGGTTCGTCGGTACCTCGCTCTCAAAGCATATGCATTTTCGGATCTCGCTTGTTGTTCCAGTTGCATGGCCCATCGCGCTGTTAACTGTTGCGCCTTGTCTGGATTACTCGCAAAGACTGAGCTTGGTAGGTTGATGATATATTCATTTTCAAGGTTCAGATTATTATTCACCTTGATCAATGCAGCATTAGTATTCGTTTCTTGGTGATACTGGTGATGATCCATCCGGTTTTGCAATGTCAAACAGTTTGAAACGTGATATGAAACGCTCCAATCAATAAACCTTTTGGCCGCAGTGTATCTCAGCCAAGCCGATCCTTGCTCCGAAAACACAAATGAACACAATTTTGTCAATTCTGATGCCTCCAGCCCTGGCACATAATCTGGAGACATTAATACACTAGCCACCATTTCAGTAGTCGACTCAACACTGGAAACTGTACAAGGGAACAATAATGGATGCAAAAACTCATCGTCCCCTTCAGAAGACTCCCCATTTGGTGCACTTTGGCGAGGTTGAGATTGAAGCATTTCACCGCATTGAATCGCATCATCAACATTTGTATCAAACAAAAACGGCTCAATCCCGGCCGCTTGCATTTGTTTCAAAATCGACACTTTCAAATCCAAGACGTGCTCAGCTGGCAGCAAATCAGACTTTGCAACCACTGGAATGATTGGACAAAACTTGTTGATCCTCACCATATAATCCAAATCCGCTTGCTTCAATCGATTCAACACTAAATAAAAACACACATCAACATGAGCAAATTCCGACCCCAATGTCGAAGTCAGTAACCCCAAAACCTGTGGCCGACTAGTCGTATTAATCAAATCTGCAGTTTGACGAAATCTTCCATCCATATACTCCATAACCAAGTCAACATCTTCATCTCCATATCCTACAGTATCAACAAAACACAGATTCCTCTCCAATGCACTTTCATCAGATCTCACTGATGAAGCTGAATGTATCAAACTTGGACGACGCCCTGTATGTTCTGAAGACGCTTCAGTTTTTCTCTTGGTCCTCTTCTCATCGTTCAACCAAAACAATGGAAACGGCTTTGTTGATGCACTCACCTCCCACACCGCTTTGCTCATAATAGTTGACGGATCATCAACGTGGACAATGTCCTGGTTAATCTTTGCAATAGCTTGAATCAATCCAGTTTTCCCCACACCGGAATCCCCTGCAACCAGCATTTTCAGCTTCCCTAGCTTCATGCCAGTTGAAGTGAACGGACGTTTTGATGGTAGCGTTACTCTGGGCATGATCAACTGAGGACCGCCAGTACTACTTTCACCAGCAGCTGCAATATCCATAGCTTCCTTAAATTCAAACATGCTTTCATCAAACGATCCAGCCATACCATAACTCAAATCATCACTGGATACCAAATGGCTATCTTGCGACAAGATGGAACAAGGAGATGGCGGCTTTTTATACCCGCTTAATAACGAAGGATTTGAAGATGCAAGAGATTCATCATCGTCATCTGAATTGAATTCCGAATCCAGAACAGGTGTAGAACTTTTGACAAACCTTGGACTAGCATTTACCGCACTGGTTGACGTGGTGCTAGTAGGTTTAATATATTGACGTGGATTATTGGAGTCTGATTGTGTAGAACCGTCTCCTGGTGGGTCCGGTGGTGGCGTACTAGGCAACGACATGGTCGGAGGGTCAGTGTTGGTAATAAAGAATGTATTCATGTTTGGACGTCCTCGGGTTTTTTTGTTTTTTTTGTTACCACTCTTTTGTCTTTGCTTGAAATCACCAAATCCTATTCTAAAAGACAAAAAAAGGGTGGCGATTTGGTTGGGATTTGAGCTTAAAGCTAAAAGCGGTTGATTAAAGCTGTTTCTCTTCTTGTTCTGTTCGCGTTTGCTTATCCTTACTTGCGCCCACCCTTGACGCTGGGCTGGAGATGCGCACGCGTCACCCGATAACGAATCCCGGCAGCCGCGTTCACTTATCAGGAGACGGTTGTGCGGTTGTCATGGCAACGGCAAAAGGGATGAGAGAGAGAGAGAGAGAGAGGAGAAAGAGCTGGGGGTGGTTTAGCATGTTGAAGGGTGGGGATTTCGGAAGCTGATGTTTTACTGCATTTGGATATACAGAGAGGTGTCTGTGGAGGGAATGTAGTTGGCTTGCTGCGTTGTGGTGTTGAAGTGTCGCCGCACTGGTTACTATGGTTACGAGCCGCATGGGCTTCATATACATCTAGAGGTGTACAATATAGAGGTATGCAGCAAGCCTGGTTATGGTTCATTTACGTTATACTTGGATGATGTGGAATAACAAATAATAACCCAGCTGATAACGGCCGCTCAGCCCAGTCTCAATCTCATTCCCATTCCCATTCCCATTCCCATTCCCATTCCCATTCTCATCCTCCCCAACACTCTCAAATTCCGGACCACCTCCTTTCTTTTCTTGCCCTTCATCAGATATCCTATCCTAAACAGTTGATGGAAACAGATCGGTATATCGCCCATCAGGTGCGCCACCAAGCACGTGGTTCATCTGACACGGTCGCCGGGTGTCATCCGATTTGTGATTCTCTTGGGTGTGGTGCGCGCCACACTCTACCACGGTTAGACGCCGGTTTATCTCTCACATAGTTTGTGGCCCCCGCATAAACCCATTTCTCTCTCTTCATATCTACTTTGATTCTTTGATTGTTACAAGAGATATCGTTCTTTTGATTGGGTATTTGCTATTAATATTTATTATTGGTAACACATTCATCAAAAGAGAAACGCAACGGTCCTTGTATACTAATCAAAAACCTTGTTTTGACCGTTATCCCAACCTACATTTTCTAGCTGTTATCTCATCGCTACTGTTTCTGAGTGTGCCTGGTTGCATACTGAGACTGTCCTTTTTTTTTGTTGCTTCATAAATTTTCTTAACAACCAGCAACCACAATATTTCGATTCCTTTGAAGACAAACTGTTACTCAAAGGATTGGTGAAATTGTCAGAAAAATGTCTTCGCCACAATCTTCATCTGGTCTTCCTTATCATATTCCTACTTCAACTGATCCGACCAAGATTCACAAATCGTAAGATTTTATACATCGCCTTTTTTTTTTTTTCTCTCTCTCTCTCTCAGTACTAACACTTTGCAGACCAATTGCATTCCATGGACAGCGTTTCTTAACCACAGCAACTCAGTGGACAAAGAATCGTATCTTTTCTAATGGACAATCCAAAGCTCAAGACGGCACTGGCACGCCACTAACCGGATCGCCAAGTCCGCCAACAACAATTGCTAGTTCTGATGCGCCAAATATATCATTCGGTACAAACGCAGAGATCATAGTAGCTTATACAAACTGTGTTCAGCTCTGGACTTTTGATCCAGACACCGATGGTGGAGTGTTTACCTTTGCTGGGTCGACCCACAGTATCAACGGGAAAATCGTGGAAGGAACATTGATCCCGAAAACTACAAAGGTTATTGTTCAAGTGGAACGACAATACAATACGATATTAGAAATTCACGCGTTTAATCGCGAATCATCCAGTTTGGAACATACATTGATTTTGCCACCGGCTTCATCGGGACCGGGACCTTATTATACTTATTGTCCGCAAGATTGTGACTATTTTGCGGTAGTTTCTGAGGTTAATGGGCTGGTGACATTGTTTACCGCTGATGATTACAATCCATTGCCTCTTTCTGGGCTTGAAACGACATTTGGAGCAGACGGATCTCCAATGTTTGATATGAAGGGGCGATGGTTGGTATTAAGTCCAAAGAACAATGGAGAATCGGTTGCTACACATACAACGTTGAAGTTACCTCCGGAAGGGCCGTTGTATGAAAGGTTAGTGGGGAATTTGTCAAGTACGGCAGCAGCTTCGTTGAAATCGCTATCTGACGCTGGTGTCGCTGGTATCAAATCATATTTGAATAAAGACAAGCAGGAGCATAAAGACACCAATCCGAGAAAGAATTCAATCCCGTTGAATAAGATGGTTAATAACTTATTTGCTCATTCTAGTGACACTCCGGTTCAAATTGTTGATATTCCTACGCAATCGACAATTTGCCATTTCCTACCATTGTATGGTGTATCACACTTGTCGTTATCGCCGCATGATACAACGTTGGCAACGGTGACGTTGAATGGGGATTGTGTTTATACATATGACTTGTCGTTTGTTCCTAAAGAAGTCAGCGTCACTGGACGATATGTACGGGGGAAATTGCCTGCCAAGATTAGACGGGTGTTTTGGGATAGTTATGGCGGGTTGGGCATTATTAGCTGGGGAAAGGGCAGTCTACACTGGTTTGATAAACGGAGGTCGTTCGATTCGTTGAATAAAGTATGGAAATTGTCTGGTTGGGGTATTGATGATGGTACTTTTGTTAGTAGTGGTGTGAAAGATGAAGATGGCGAGCAGATGCAATTGATGTTGTTGAGACAGGGCCAGGTTATGCTTTGTAATGTGATCAATGGGAAATGTACTTGGAAGTATGATATCCCGCTGGGTGCGATCAGTGATGTTGCTCCGGGCTTGGAATCGGATGTTGATGTTGATATAGATATTGATATCGAGTCGGTTGATGAGTCGGAATCGGAATCGGAATCGGAATCGGAATCGCCGAACCCAAAACCCGCAAAGGGGAAAAAGTCCAAAAAGTCGAACGTCTTCAAGGTCGACTCTGAAGATGCAGAACGGGGAGACCCGTTATCGTTTTACGAAATGGAAGCCTGTTTACCGTTCCCGTTTATCCATGAAGATCGGCGGATTGTTATTAGTGTATTTGATGAGGAAGCAGGCGGACCACACGAACACTATACTTCGCAGTCTGAAGATGCGGCAGTGGATTATCCACAGTTGAGCGTGTTTGGCAAGCCGATCAAGACTACTATGATTGACTTTGGTAAGGCTGATGGTCAAGCCAAGTTCTCGCCGCAGCATTCTGGAAATTCGTTTCCACGAACTGCGAGCGGTGGAGACGAGGATGAAGATGATGCGATTAAACGGGCCATGGAAAGCATGGTGATTCAGCATGATAATAATATCATACCAGATTCTCCAGCGACAGTGGTGGCTCAAGAACCACCACGGCCTTCACAGAATAGCAGCGGTTCAAGCACGCCTCCTATTTTGGATGTGAGTAATAGCACTGATAATCATCATAATGATCGCCAGTCGTCCAAACTGCAATCCAACGGCGATGGAGATAGGGATGGGGATAGGGATGCGGGTGAGGATGAAGACAGTGAAGACGCAACGTTGATTGATGTGGATGATCCCGTAGCTCTGTCCTCCGAATCGGCTATTCTGGGGGATGCAAAGGGTTATAATGTATAGGGCTAAGCATGGAAATCTGGTCAATCTTCCTGGTTTTTTTTTTTTTTTTTTTTTTTTTTTTTTTTTTTTTTGTTTTTTTTTTTTTTTTTTTTTTTTTTGTTTTTTGCTTTCTTTTCTATTTATTATGGGTTTTATGTAGATCAAATAAATCATAAACTTCCTTAACACAAAATCGCCTACAGAGTTCCGGATTTGTTCTCACTCAAATGGATGCGTCTGTCCGTGCACCGATCCGTGTGGGGTAAATAAGCCGTCCCCATTTCCCCAACCTTTTGGATCTGAAAACGGATAAATATTGTGAACACCGTTCTGAAGTGCATTCGTTTGGGAATTATTTTGCAGTTTCGGTTTCGGCGAATCTTTTCCCATCTGTGAATGATTGAAAAGCCTTGCAGCCGTATTATCATTAGATCGTGCACTGCCGGAACAGTTGCATATATTTTTATACAAGTGGGATCGGTCACGTCTATATGCGTTGCGGGGATCTTCTTCGGAATTGTCGGTCCGTAGATCTAGGTTGGTATAAATAAGAGAACAAATCCCGAAACACATGTCAATCAAGAATCAAACTACTTCTTTTCTTAAACACTCAATGAAAACAAACGTTTTACTTTCTCTTGTTGCCGGCAGCGCCGCATTCAACGCCGCGGGCTCAGCGGCCGCGGCCACCCATGGCGGCGGAAAACATAAAGCTTGCTCTGATGCCATTCAGAATGCTGTCGACGGAGCAGACGTCTTGATTTCATTGTACAACAAGACATCTGGTCTTTGGGGCGATGTTGCACCGGGCGAATTTAACGGTGGGACCTGGTGGACCAGTGCCAACATGATTGAAATCTTGTTGGACTTGGGTGACTACGTGCCGGAGAAAAAGAAGGAGTATTTGAAAATCGCCGAAAATAGTTTCTACGGCGCTCAATACTACGACCTGGATTTCAATAACAATACCGAAGGCTTGAAAGAATTGGAAAAGAAACCAACTCCAGCTGTCAACGGGTCGTTTTGGAACGATTATTACGATGATGAAGGATGGTGGGCTATGGCTTGGATTAGAGCCTATGACGAAACCAAAGATTCCCGGTACTTGGATGCCGCAAAGAACATCTTTGAGGACATGACTACCGGGTATGGAGTATCCAGCTGCGGTGGTGAACTCTGGGGGAGGGGCAAGTCCTATGTATCTGCCATCTCCAACGAACTGTTCCTTGCAGTCGGTGCGGCGCTTACCAACCGAGTGCATGGTCACGAGCATAAGTACTACTTGAACTGGGCCAAGAAGGAATGGAACTGGTTCAGCGAAAGCCACCTGTTCAACTCCAACAACACTATCAATGATGGGTTGCTTGAAGACTGCGGTAATAACAAGGATACTGTGTGGTCTTACAACCAAGGTGTGATTCTTGGTGCGTTGGTGGAATACCACAAGGCTACTGGTGACAAGAGAGTTATTAATCGTGCTCATGAAATCGCCCATGGCGCAATCAAACAGTTGTCGGTTGACGGGATCTTGCACGATGCTTGTGAACCAACTTGCGGTGATGGCTCTGATGACGGTCAGTTCAAGGGGATCTTTATTCGAAATTTAAGCAGACTGAATGCCAAGTCTCCAAAGGCTGAATACAAGGAGTATATTCTTGCGAACGCAAAGTCTATTCTAAGTACTGATAAAGCCTCTGACGGCTTGTTTGGTGAAATCTGGTCAGGTCCTGTCACCCTTCCAAATGCCGTCTCTCATAGTTCTGCGCTTGATTGTCTAGTTGAAGCGATCAAGGTTCAAGGATGCGCAAAAAGATAGGTTCTATAAGCTATAGATTTGACATAAACTGGAAAATATCTTCCGATTACAAATGTCATTTATCATAACCCACAAACGAATCAAAAAAGCGAGCGTTAATTTTCGTACGTTTGCCCGAGCGATCATTACATTCTACGAGGGAAAAAACAAAAATCTTGCCATTAAAAAGACCATTCATTTAATAAACAATGAACATATATAAAATGTACACAATCCACCGAAACGAAATGAAAGCAACGAGCGAATCGTTTATTTCAACTTCTTCTTTGGTCGCAATTGATTAGAGTGACCGCACTTTCGCTTTCGACAGTTGGTGGCACGTGGAGGCAAACGAGCGTAACACATTCGGCAAATAGCCTTTTCACAGTTGTATTTGGATGCCAACACCTTCAAGGATGGTTCAATAACACCACCTCGCAATCGCAAAACCAAATGCAAAGTGGATTCCTTTTGAATGTTGTAGTCGCTCAAAGTTCGTCCGTCTTCCAATTGCTTACCGGCGAAAATCAATCGTTGTTGGTCTGGTGGAATTCCTTCCTTGTCTTGGATCTTGGACTTGACATTGTCGATAGTGTCCGAGGATTCGACCTCAAGGGTGATGGCTGCATAGGGTTAGCTTTTTTCGTTCGTTCATTTTTTTTTTATTGTATCGTTTTTATTGTCGAATGTTCATACTCTTCCCGGTCAAAGTCTTGACGAAACTGAAAAAAAGTCGTTAGCTTGATCTGTTCTATTGTCCAATCTCAATAGTTAACTTACATTTGCATTTTTATTAATGACCTTGAATATTTGTCGAGGGGTGAAAGGTGAGAGAAATTGAGTGGGTAATTTGAGAGTTGTTTGAGTTGGGAGTGCAATTTGAGAACGCTCTTGCCTGATTTGGAAGAAAGCAGTCACACTGGCGACTCAGGGTTTCCCAATTGGGACATCAGCGTTTAAACAGAAAAACGTCACAAGTCACGTGCGCGATCTCTGCGGCTCGGATTTTTTTCCGGTCTCGGAGCCCGGCCCCACTTGCAGGTTATAGGCGGCACCAAAGTGATGCCGTTCCCATTCCTTCCCAGCTCATCTCTCCACAAGGCAAAAAAAGTTATATGAACAGGTGGATTCCCAGGTTTCTCACACGTCCATTCACCACTACACAACCAATCATGGCGTCTTCTTCAAATTCCAAACTTGTTGAACAACGACGGCCGGCCAAGTCGCCTGAGTCTGACCCTTCAACATTGTCCAATTATCACAATTTCGTCGTCACCAAGACGGACATTTCGTTCCATGTCGACTGGTCCGCCAACCGGTTGTCTGGGTTGGCTCGGTATTATCTCACCACCGAAACAACCAATTTGAGCAAGATTGTGCTGGATAGCTCGTTTCTGGATATCAACAAGGTCACAGTCAACGGTACCCCAGCTCAATTCAGCCTGACTGACCGTGTGGAACCGCTGGGTGCCGCATTGACGATCACCAGCGATCAAATCAAACCGGAAACCACACTTGAGATTGAATTCAACACTACCGACAAATGTACCGCATTGCAATGGTTGACTCCGGAACAAACCGCGGGTAGAAAAGCACCGTATCTGTTCTCTCAATGCCAAGCCATCCACGCCAGATCTCTGTTCCCATGTTTCGACACACCGTCAATCAAGAGCAAGTACAACTTTACTGTCAAATCATTATATCCAGCCTTGGCCAGTGGTAACCCATGCACCGACGAAACGGCAACTCCAACGCCATTGGAAGGCGAAGGTAAGGTGTGGCGATTCACTCAAGAAATTCCAATTCCATCCTATCTCGTTGCGATCGCATCTGGTGACGTTGCAGCTGCTGAGATTGGTCCACGATCCCAAGTCTATTCCGAGCCTTGTAAGCTGGACGCTTGCCAGTATGAATTCGAAGCTGATACTGAAAACATGATCAAGGCGGCAGAAAAGGTTGTGTTTCCGTATGAGTGGAAGACATATAACGTGTTAGTGCTACCACCATCGTTCCCATACGGAGGCATGGAGAATCCGAACATTACATTTGCAACTCCAACTTTGATCTCCGGAGACCGACAGAATGTCAATGTGATTGCGCACGAATTGGCGCATTCATGGTCCGGCAATTTGGTCACCAATGCATCCTGGGAACACTTTTGGTTGAACGAAGGGTGGACTGTTTATTTGGAACGCCGAATCATTGGCTCTTTGGAAGGTGAAAAACACCGTCATTTCCATGCGATCATCGGATGGCAAGACCTCGAAACTGCCGTATCGAACTTGAAGGATGAAAACTACGGGTACACTCAATTGGTTGTGGACTTGAAAGACAACCAAGATCCAGATGATGCATTCTCAACTGTTCCGTATGAAAAGGGGTTCAACTTTTTGTTCTACTTGGAAACCACTCTTGGTAAGGAAGTCTGGGATCCGTTCATCCCGTATTACTTTAGCAAGTTCAAGGGTAAATCTCTTGATTCTTACCAATTCAAGGATACCTTGTACGAATTCTTCAAAGATCATAAAGAAACCCTGGACAAGGTGGACTGGGATACTTGGTACTACACTCCAGGTCTACCACCAAAACCAAGCTTTGATACTTCAATCGCCGATGCTTGTTATGCACTAGCAGAGAAATGGGTGCAAGCCGCACGATCGGCGCAATCTGAACACCAACTGGCGGGCCAATTCTCCAAGGATGATATCAAGGGTTGGACATCTAGCCAGGAAGTTGTGTTTTTGGATACCGTTGCGAATGCCTATGACAAGCTGGAAACCTCGACTACCGAAGCCACCAAGACTATCAACAAGTTGTACGAATTTGCGTCGTCTAGCAACCCAGAAGTCATTTCCCGATGGTACAGGTTGTCTGTTGGTGCCAAACTATCTGATGAATACCCTCGGTTGGCTCAATGGGTCGGCACTGTCGGCCGAATGAAGTTTGTCAGACCAGCTTTCAAACTCCTCAACAAGGTAGACCGGCCACTGGCTTTGAAAACTTTTGAACAACATCGTGAGTTTTACCACCCGATTTGTAAAACAATGGTTATGAAGGATCTTGGATTGGATAATTAATAGCTGGGGGGTTTATTTTAAATTTTTATGAAAATAGGTTTCTTGTAAAACAAACTACTTTTTTCTTCTTTTCTTTCTAGATTAGATTATTCAAACACTTTTTTTCTTCTCGAACTTTTTTCTGTACATTTTCATCGAAGAATAGACACCTTCACTCACACTTAACAAAAAACACAGGTTCTTTCGTTTTCTGATAAGATTTCTCATTTTTCTCGTAAACACATCTCTGGGTTTGTTATCAAAAACCCTGTTACATTTGGTTCGTACTTTTTTTTTTTTTCCTTCGTTTTTTGTCAATTTTTTTCTTAATTTTTTTTCTTTTTGATTTTTATCGAATTTTTTTTTTAAGCCCTTTGCGGCTTTTTGTTGAAACCACTGTTAAACCCACCTCGTGGCCCACCAGCACCTCCACCATTCTTTGGTTTCTTTGCGCCACCACGCTTTCGTTCTTCAATCAATACAACTTGATCACCAACCTTCAATTCATGCACTTGTAGTGCTCGTTGCAAAGTTGGCTTGTCGACAAAATCAACAAATGCTCGGTCTTTATCTTGTTCCACTTGGAAATGGGTCATTTTGCCAATATTAGACAAGGCTTGTTCAAGCAACCGCTTGTCAACCTTGTGACCAACATGCTTGATATATGCAGAGTGGAATTCAGCATAGTTTGGTTTCTTTGCACCGCTGTGACCATTACCGCCATTGGTGGCGTTGCCGGATCCAGTAGATGCGGTGTTACCAGTTGATGGTAAACTACTATTAGTAGTAGACGTTTTCGTTGATTGGTTGCTAGCAGAAGAACTGACAGTAGAAGCAGCGGAAGTTGGTGCAGCTGGAGATTGAGCAGGCTTTTCTACCGCACTGTTAGTAGTTGGTTTCTTTGCTGCATTGGTGTTGGTAGCAACAGCGGCTGGAACTGGAGCTGCAGTTGGAGCTGGAGCGGCAGCTGGGGAGGTAGCAGCTGGAGCTGGAGAAGCATTATTTGCAGCAGCTGCTGCGGCAGCAGTCTTGGCTTTCAAAATCGCAGCCCAGGACCCAGCAGCTGGAGCAGCAGCAGGTTTCTCCTCAGAAGACGCTTTAGCTGCTTGAGCTTGTGCATGAGGTTTGGCTGCTGGTTGCTTCTTTTCCTTCACTGGCTCTTGTGCTGGAGCAGCTGGAGTGGTGGATTGAGCTGGAGCTGAAGCAGATTGCGATGGCGCTGGAGCAGCTGCTCGAGTTTCAGCAGGCTTTGTCGTTGCAGCAGCTGGAGCTGGAGCTGGAGATGAAACTGGTTGTTCCTTTTCAATCACCTTGTCAGATGGTTGTTGAGAAAAAAAGGATTTATCATCGTGACCATTTGCTTGTTGAGTTGCAGCTGGCGCAACAGCTGGAGATTGAGATTGAACAGGTTTAGATGGAGATGAAGACTTGGAGATCTCTGGCTGTTGTCGAGTATCAACTTGTTGAGGTTGTTGTTCTTCACCAGTTTCTTCTTCTTCAACATCTTCCTTCAAGAACCGGAAAATATCATTCAACACAAAATAGCCATTTGGTTGAGGAGCCAAGAAAAAGGTTTGAACAAACTTTTGAGACGGTTCACCTTTATTGGCCAATTCACCCAATACTTGAATAACTACACCATCGTTTGACGAAGCTTGGCAGTCAACGTTGGAAACCATGACTCTACATTCAGTAAAGTTGTGTTCCTTGATTCGAGATTGGATATTGGTCTGACCGCTGTAAGATGGAGCCATTTCACCTTCATTGCCGTGACATAGAGTAGAACTTCGGTTATAAAACAAGTGCAACTTTTCTGGCTTGGTGTTGACAAATGTGTAATATTGTTCAACAAATGACCAACCAATTTCTGTTTTAGTTGCTTGATCTTCGATATCACTTTGTGGTACTGGTTGTTGTTGGTGTTGTTGTTGTGGTGGTGGTGGTTGCTGCTGCTGTTGATTATGATGATGCTGTGGGACTGGTTGATGATGTTGATGGTGATGCTGTTGTTCTTGAGCAGCTGGTGGCGGCTGTTGATATTGAGCTGTCGACATTTTGTTGTAACGTTGATTTGTTGTTCAGATGAGAAGAAATTTTTGAGTCGAATTACGAAAAAGGGATTCAAAAAAATTAGAAACCAAAAGAGAAAATAATACACCTCCCCCAAAAACAATTGGAATATTGGTCGATACAAGTAGAATCCCAGGGTCGTTTCAAGGAATTAATACAGAAAAAAAAAAAAAAAAAAAAAAAGGAAAAAAGGTCGACAAAAGAATTGAATAGCGTCAAGTTCTTCTCACTGGTGAAAAAAAAAAAAATTGGTCAAATCCGCGCTGGTGGGAGATTCCAAAAAATTGCATAACGAAATTTTAAAACGCCGTTCCAGTGGCCGCGCATCGTATGTTTTTTGCACGAATCAGATTGTGCGCTTTTTCTGGTGCGGGTTTTTTTTTTTTTCCTTCTGTGAGATTCGACAGCGTCTAAAAGAGAGTAGGAAGATTATATCGACTGCAGATGGGATTTAATTTAGGGCGAAGTATGATGAGGGGTATTGTGAATCTAAACCTTCTCTAGGAATCTATTTGACGGTATTTTTTGCCTATATTTTCTCTTAGAATGCTTGTTTTCGAGATCTATGACGTTTGAAACACAGTTTGGGTCTACTGGATCCCGGGTCGTTTTCGGGTTTTGACGCGTCAAGTGTTTAGCCATATTGATCCAGGGGACTCGAAATGGTATTTTGATTCGACCCTGGAATTCACGACAAACGTTGATAATCAGTCATTGTTTCAGAGGATGAATTTCAAGGTATACATATCGGCGTTTATACGCCGCACGCGGCGCGAGAGAGTATATATATATATATATATATAAAATCATTTCTATACATGTCCGTAACTTATTAAACGAATACTATAATCCCAGTCTAAGAGGAATCTTCATCCAATTCACTCAAATCGTCATCCTCCTCATCAGCTCTAAACAAGAATGGCTTGATCTTGCTGTCATGATATGGCGCTTTGCTATCCCTGACCGGGTTTCGTCTCTGGACCTTGGCAAAGTAGTGCTTATACGCATCACCGTCAAAGTTGCCAATAGGAGAGTTAATGAAAAAGTCCGACAAGTTGAACGCATCGGTGATACCAATCACATTAGCCCGAATCTTCTTGTTATATTCATCGACAAGCGTGGTAATCTTGTCCATGTCTCCAGTTTCCAAGTACCCAGAGGTCAAGAAGTATGCAGAATCAGTCTCCAAAGACCACAATGCAAACAAAACCGCCAAGTCTGTCAACACTGGCTTGACAGACGCTTCCGCGGAGTCAATAGACTCAAAGAAACACTTGACCACATAGGCTCGAGTATGCAATCGAGCGATTTCGAACCGTTGTTGAGACAATTCCTCAAACGCTTGAGTCTTATTCAACCCCTTGTTTTCAGTCAAGTTGATAAACGCTTCAGTGGCTCTGGAAATGCCTCGAGAAGCTGCTGCCTGCCACGCTTCCACTAGTACCTTTGGATCTGTAATGTCCCGGCCGTTGAGTTTAGTAGCAAGAAGCTCCTTTGCTCGGCTCAAATAAGATACCGCTTCACCAACTCGTTGGCCCTTGAGAACAGACAACCCAGATTGGATCAAAGATCGTCCTGTAGACAATGTCAAAACGTTATTATCACCTTCCCAGGTACATTGAACAACCCAATCGTTATAGCCTTGCCCAAACCCGTTATAACCAGAGTACCCATGACCACCACAAGCCTGTCGGCATTGATCAATAATCTCTGCAGTACCCCAAGTAGAAAACGCCTTCAACCCAGCAGAAGTCGTAAACAATTCCTTCATATCAGCAATGGCGTCCTTCAAGTTATTCTTACCAGCAGTCGTCAACCGTTCGTTTGTCCTATTTGCAAATGCAGTCAACTGAACTGACGCTGCTCGCATGGCAAATGCATAAGCCAACCGTGGAATCAACCGCCGTTGATGGTATGTATAATCCAAAATCTTGGTTTCTGGCTCACCTGGAGTACTAGAAAATTGCCGTCGAATAGCAGCATATCGGATAGCAATCGTCAAGAATCGCTTAGCAGCGTGGTAAGAATCAGACGCCATAGAAACACGGCCACCAACCAATGCACCATAAGACAACTGAGCCAAAGGTGGTTCAGTGACATTACCATCTCGATCCACCTTGGCATATCTCATCAACATGAACTGTCTTGGAATTCTCACGTTAGTAAACTGAACCCAACCATTATCGATACCATCTCGACCCATCTTTTTGCCGATATCACCACAAGCCACACCAGGCTTTAGAGAGAAATCTTCAACGTTTCGCATTGGAACAACAAAGTTTCGAACACCATAGTCCTTGCCATCAACAATCAAACGAGCAAAGCATACAGTGTGAGTTGCAGTGTGGGCAGCCCCACCGATCCACCACTTGGTAGCAGCGACATTTGGAGTATTAATAATAAATTCATCAGTTTGTTTGTCAAAGGTAGCGGTAGTTTCCAACCCAGCAACGTTAGAACCATGGCCCATTTCAGTCATACAAAAACAACCAAAAAACCGTTTCAAGTCACCGGCACCTTTAGTCAACCAGTACTTTAACTGTTCTGGAGTGCCAGACCCTTTGACAGAACTCAAAAACAACCCAAAATGCACACCGGTTCTAGTAGAGGTATTACCGTCCAACATTCCCATGATTGCAAATCGTTTTTGGACTTCTTCTTCAGTCTTAGCTCCCGCAATCAACTTGCCCATGACACCCACTCGATCCAAAGTGACTTCTCGTTGTTGTTCCTTTGTCAAATCGTAAAAATCGTCATTACTGAATGCAGGGTTTCGTTCCACTTCAGACATGATAGCTTCATACTGAGCAGTGATATCCTTACCACCATCCAAGTAATATGTCAAATCTCGAACAGGAAAGTTGACATTGGCACGTTCATTCGCAAGAGCCACTGGTGGCTCTGAGAAAGTATCGTATTCCTTGCCGTTGACTACCACACTTGCTGTGGAATTTGGAGAGAGATTTGTCATGATTTGAATGCGTGTTTTTCTTTGGATTATGTTCGAGAAAGAAAACAGAAAAAGCGGATCAAGAGACAGTATTTATCGATATCAAAACCGGGGAAAAATAAGAGTGGGGACCGATCGATGCGAGCCGAATCGCCTCAGTGTAAGCCTAGGCAACTAAGAGGAAAGCGTTAGCTAGCTGGTGCGTGCCACCACTGCCGAGGTTTGTTACCTCGGCTTGTTACGTTTTTCCGGGAATTTTAGCCATGTCTTACCTCATATATTCGGACAAAAGCGTATACATCATTCTTTTTTTATTTAACGAGGTAGATACGTTTCACTACGTACAAACAAATCTACTGCTTCTTGTCCATACTCATCCTTCAACCCCCGAGTGCCTGAAACTTCGGCACATCGGGACATGGCCCACCGTTGAACAATAAAGTCTTCCCAGGTCTCATCACCACCAGCAAGAGCTCCAAAGGCTGCTCTATTAGCTGATCCAATAGCACAAGCATCTGTAAGATCAAGAGTATATCCAGAATCTTCCGGTACGAGAACCTTGGCAAATACTTTGCAAATTGTGGAATTTGCACTGGCACCACCAACAAAATACAACCGACGAGGCTTGCCACTTTCTGTCGTCAACATTGGAGCTAATCGGTATCGGATACTCAAAGCTTGAGATTCAAGAATCGCCAAAGCATCGTCATCTGGTTGTACCCAATTAGCGGCGTCCGATTTGGTCATCTCCTCGGCTGATGTCGCATCGGCAGACCAAATGAGCCGCTCAAACGCACTGGGCGAGTCGGGAATGATTTCACTTAATGGGAAATAAAACCCAATTTTGCTCTTTCCGTCATCAGTTTTACCTAGAGCTGGTTTATCCAATGCCAGTTCATTAAACTTGTCCCATCCACTAGTACTGTATTTCTCATTAACTCGATCGCGAACTTGTTCTCGAGCCAATGCACCATTGCAGTAACAAAGCATGCCCATATACCCCTTACCGATTGGATGCGAAAACATATGATAAAGGCTTGATGGGACATATTTTTCAGTCACAACCAATGCAGTAGTGCTTGTACCGAGTGAGATGATTACATCGTTTGCTTCTAATGGTAATGAAAGAATGGTACCTGGGTTGTCACCAGTAAATGGCAACACCTGACAGTCTTGGTTCAGGCCATATTTCGACACAAAGTACGAACTTACTGTACCGAGTGACCCTTTAGTGGTGACAGGACCGAGCTTTTTGATTGTTTCATCCTTTGAACCAAGGAGTGCAACCAACTTTTCATGCCATTCACGCTTTTCCAAATCCCATAGATTCATACCACAAACATCAGCGATATCCAATGGCGCGAGATGACCAGCCAGCACACTAGCCAAGAACGATGACACCAAAGCAATTCTATCAGTAGCTTCATACAAATCTGGCCGTTTAGTCTTTAATTTTAGAATTTGAGGTCCAGTGAATCGATGATGCGCTTTGCTACCGGAGATTCGAGCCAATTCTTCTTTACCGCCAACAGCGTCTTCAAACTGCTGACATTGTTCAGCAGTACTGTGATCTTGCCAATTTGGACTCTTATCCCACGCAAAACAACCTTCCAACTGCTCTTTTAGCGAGCTCTTGTCGTTCAATTCATCCAATGCCAAACCTCCTTTTGAATTCCAAAATACACTACCATGTTGTTGACAAGCGCCGCTAACACCCTTGACGCGGTTCAAATCTGTCGACGACGACTTTAATCGTTCAAACAACAAATCCAACGCATCAAGCCACATTACTACAGGAGCTTGAACTTCTTTCAACTCCTCATTTGTATAAACCCCCTTTTTTGTCTTGTATTGAGGCAAATCGACATCAAACTCGACCTTTGCATGACACTCTGCTTCTAGTTTGTCATTAATCAAAATCCCTTTCAACTGTTGAGTTGACAAATCCAAGCCCTATAATCATAACGAATGTATTAATATATCAAAATAAATAAGAATAACAGGAGGGGGTGGTCATACCAAGTATAGATCGCTCATTGTTTTTTTTTTTTTTGTTTTTTTTTATAACGATGGAACCTGCCACTTCAATGGATGCTTATTGTAAATTGGCAATGGCAACACCACAATCAATTCAGTGATAACAATAGTAATTCCAAGAAGATAACCTGAAATATCAAGTCGTTGAAGAATAAATCCAGCAATAAAACTAATAATCTGTTTCAAAAGTCAGTCCACGTGTCCTTCACAACTATCTCGACATACCGCACCAATAGTAATCAATGACAAACTCAAATTTTCAGCAAGTTTCTGTCCTTCAAAATCAATTGTCGCTTCGACCAAAGTTCTCAACTGATCCATAGTAGTAGTAAAAAAAAAAAAAAGGAACGCGGGGGAATGATATCCGATTCTTATAAGTTTTTGGAGAAAGGTTGTAGAGCCGGGAATGGGATTGGATCCATATTGGGAGAGATATTTTACCCGGTGGTGCGGCTAAAATGGGTTTTCCTCCAATTCATCCAATTCAGACGCTCTCTTCAGACTAGACTAGGACCACATGGCAACTGATTTCTATCCCAAGTTCAACCTGTTGAAACGCGATTTACAGGATGACATTGCCGCAATCAAATCTCCAGAAGACAAGACAAAATGTTTAGAAAAACTGAATACTTTAGGCTTGGAATGTAAAAGCATGTTGTTTTATTTACCGGAATATGACCGAAAGATTTACAATACAGATTTGCAGACGTTGTCTGATGCGATTGAACAAACAGCAGTGGGTAAAAAGCCAAAATTTAGTTTCAAGAGTAGAAACACTCAAGTGAAGCTAAAGAAGGAGGAGGTTTCGGAAGTAAAAGCTGGTGGTGGGGATGAACAACAAGTGGTGATGAATGAACCAGTGGATACGGAGGTAGTGGTTTCAGGGTTACGTGGGAAATCTCAGGCAAATCCAACAGAAGAAGGCACGAGTTTAAAGATTTCTGATGTGGAAAAGTCGACGATATCCATCGGACGAACATGGAAACTGGCAAAGATTGATAATGTATCCGATAGTACAGTGTATCTTCGCCATGTTGAGGGGCCGGTATATCTCACGAATGTGGTCAACAGTACGATAATCATTGGCTGTCATCAATTCCGGATGCACAAGTCCACCAACGATACAGTTTATATCAGCTGCCGCTCGAAGCGTCCTATTATTGAAAATTGTAAAGAAATTAGATTTGGGCCATTCCCAAGGGAGCTGATCACCGACACACAAGATATATACCCCTTTGACACTGTGGATGATTTCAATTGGATTCGGAAAACTCAGAGCATCAACTGGTCCAGAACTGAAGCTTCTACAGAGTCTTTTGCATGGTTAAATGATGTTGCGTTTGAATGAATAAAAAATTGTTGCTGACACCTGATATCGGTCTGGAGGGATGTGCGGCTCATCGAGTCAATTAAACGCCACATTTCTTTGCCAACCTTCCGGCCTGCGACTGACTTGGATATTTATTGTTATAGTTTCGTAGACGCAGTACTGAAATATATTCCTCCAGTTTGGACATTCAACCGTGGACATACTTCAAATCACCCCAAGCAGCTAAATTAATCACACGAGCGTGATTTTACCACCCAAATCTTCAATGCTAATTGTCTCGGGAACGGTAACGTCTTAAACTGTGGACGACTTTTACAATTCAAAAATATCTGGCATGGGCGTTGTTTTAATGTACAGCTCGTAGCAGCAGCAGCAGCACTGCTGACGACTGGCTGTATAATCATCGACACATCTCGATTTTATTACCATAAAGTTTCCAATCTAAATGGCAAAAATACAGACATCTTTGAAATAGAAGCAAAAAAAAAATGGTCGATAGCGGAGTCGAACCGCTGATCCTCGCGTTAACTATACTTGTTTCCAAGCATGCGAAGAGCTGTTATTAGCACGATGCCTTAACCAACTGGGCCAATCGACCAATTCTTGCAAAAAAAAAGTGAAAATCTACTAGACTGTGGCGGCCGGAGTTCCGATCATGGCGTGCGGCGGGATTAAAAATTGAACATAAGGAGCATACAAATGTACATTAAACATATTGCACTGTAAATAAACGGCCACGAATGTGTTTCCGGTGTTGAGAAGCATACTTTAGGGAAAGGAGATGACGAAGCATGCCACGAGTCATCGTCCATGCGGCGGGACCAAGATAATCTAGTTTATTATTGAAGACTCTATACATTTGGAACATATTCGGGCCAAAAGGTCAAACAGCCATGGAACTGGGATAGTGGAAAGTTGCTGGGATTGGCTGGTGTCCAAGTGATAGTTTCATAGCCCTAGATGGTCGATACAGAGCAAGCACTGAAGCGGCCATCGTGGACCATCTTGTACCAAGCAGCTAAATTACAGCCCGCAGGTATCACTGGTCGGAAGTTTTTGAAGATTTGTTCGAGCAATATACAGGTCTTGACGCTAGTGTCAAGCCTCAGGATCTCAAGCGGCCCACCACGAACTATGAGATTCCATCTGCTGCCAATCAACTCGCCTTGTTTCTCCGCCACAGTTGCAACCGTACGAATGCTATTGAATTGATTTACATGACATTACCGCCATCGTACGACAACGCACTTTTGTTTCCTATCGTCAATCCCTTCGGAATACCACGGGCATGGCGGGAGAATTGCGAATCATTTTGCGAGATGCGTTACTCCAAGCTGCTTGTCGAAATTGCAACAAGACTATTGCCATGGAGGGCGTAAGGCGATTAAATAGCGGTATAAATTTCAATAGAATAATGCTGAGTAAGTTGTTAGCAATTATCTTCATAATAACATAAAACCTAACACTTTTGTTATTTGCACTGCAATAGCACAGTCTTCAACGTATACCCGAACGACTATGGCATATACCAAGCGACTGAATTACAGCCCCCAGCTTACCATCAACGGACCCAATTTCAATTTGGGATAGACATATCAGCATTATGGAAGGGGGCCTGGATATGATATACAATCTATGGCCACATCTCTGAGGTTATATTCAGCAAGAAGATCAATGCTGGTGAGCCAATTGCTCCAGAAATCTTCATGTGTCCCACTATATTGGACGCGGTAATGCAGCCAATCGGCGTTGTTTTGCTAGCATGGACGACCAATCCAGATATCCACATCAAATCATTGAGACAACACTGAACCGCATAAGCCGCATGCTAAATTCCGAGGTCTAGTCAACAGCCGTAACCTGTCTTTGCATACTGGCGCCATATGCTATTAAGCAGCTAAACAAACAACGTGAAAAATCATTCCTTCTATTTTTTGCGAGATTGTCGGCCATGGTTCTGTTTCCTTTGTCACATTATGCCGTGTCTTCAAACTGCGTTCAAGTGTGCTCAACCACCCGATCAACAGGTCGAGTTATCTACGTGATGGGGCTTCAAATTTTGATCATCAAAAACTTATAAATAACTGATTATATAATTTTCTAAATTTATGGCAGCCTTGTCCCTTTTAAACCATTCCATCATGTACTCTCAGAAGCTTCTGCCTTTTCTGTCTTTTCTGGCTCTTCTACATCTTCTTCATCTTTACCATTATCAGCGACAACGGCTGAAGTGCCAGCAGCAGCAGCTTTTTCTTCATCAATTTGAGCTCTCTTCCGTCCTGGAACATACCCAGGAGGTGGAATGAACCATGGAATCTTGCCTCTGTTGAAATCATTCAAAACCAACTTGGCGATACCGCTTTCATCCGGTTCACCACCTTTCAACAATCTACCATTCTTCCTAGCCAAGATATCCAGAAACTGGGTTGCATTTTCCCATCCTTTGATCTCATATGTACGCTCCAAATGTTTCCGTTCACACTTTTCAAGCATTTCTGGGATAAACTGTTCTGGATAAGAAACATGCTCCACACGCACCACACCTCGGAACAAAATATCCGCTTCACTATCTCTTGCATTTGGTGGGACAATCCCCGGACAATCAATCAAAAAGATTCGCTTCATTAACGTGATGTATTGCCAGACCTTGGTCTCGCCAGGAATTGGAGCAGTTGTACACACACGCTTCTTTCGTAACGAATTGATAATCGATGATTTACCAGCGTTTGGGTATCCAATAAACCCAACAGAAATCTGCTTCTTGTCCTTGTGTAGAATGGAGAATTGTCGTAGCAAGTTCATCAATGCATCTTTACCAAATGGATTAGTTAATGATGCATGATATGCAATAGTTGGTCGGTCCTTTGACAAAATACTGATCCAATGTGCCTATAACTTTTGTTAGTAATTTGCATAAAAAACAATAGAAATCTTCGAATAATGAATGTACGTTTCAAAACTAAGAGCAGACGAAACCAAAAAATTGGATTCAAAGATCCATTCGATGCTCAACTCTTTTAGAAACGACACTTCTCCAGGGAACCTGATCCAAAACGGACAAGTTGAAGATTAGGAGAATATTCAATCTTCCAAAGTTGTAACAGACAAAACCTCATTAATGTATGCTCATTTGATAGAGCGAGGATAGTCTTGACTTAACGATGGGTTAAAAATAATAGGGGGAGGGGTTTTTTTTTTTCACTTACCGAAACTTTGCTTGGAATTAGATCACATTTGTTCATGACGAAAATCAAATGCTTATGAGGCTGTTCCTTAGCCATGTACTGTTCAACTGATGTACACCGAGTACCAAGTGGATCTCGGGCATCAAGAACATGAATAATAACATCCGAAGAATCAATGACTTTATAAAGTTCATTCCAGATCCGTTTTGATTGACCTTTTGAGAAAATAGCTTCTTTTGCTTCGGCTGTGAATTCTTCACCACGCATTTCAGCTTCTTCTTGAAGTCGATCAGTGTACTTGTCAACTTCATCATCAGCAATATCAGCCATTTCTTCAAATGAACTGACA
The DNA here is from genome assembly GCA_030557665.1 of Blastobotrys apis. NCBI lineage: Eukaryota > Fungi > Ascomycota > Dipodascomycetes > Dipodascales > Trichomonascaceae > Blastobotrys > Blastobotrys apis. Next base: position 145,030 of record JAKTPN010000212.1, read on the forward strand.
TTCAACTTTGGTTTCTTGCGCTGTGCACGAGGTCCGAATGTATGCTCATATGATTCTTGTTCCAAAATGTTCACATTTGGTACCTTTGTAGATTCTTCCAATAAGGACATTGGAAGTTTGTTCTGCTTCAACAACACTTGATAAGAGTCTCGAGATTTTTCTCCAAGAGCTTCTCTGAAATGATTCAAAGCATCTTGAGCGATAACTCGAGTATTACCAAACCATTTCCTGTTTGGATCAACTCGAGCTTTAGGAATCTCCTTACTTTGAAAAGTGGCTGCCTTAACCAAGTCACCTTTTTTGCTGTATTGACCTCTTCCTTCTTTATACATGTTCACCTTCTGGACCTTGGCACGGTCTCGATAGAAATTCTCTCCCTTGAGACGAATATTACCATCTTTTGTGTCACCTTCTTTGGCTCTTCTACTCTTTTCTTTCTTTTGTGTACCCATGTTTGTGGTGTGTAAGAGTGAAGAAAAAAAAAATTTAATGTTCCGAAATTTTTTTTTCTCCTAGCCGGAATTTTTTTTGCGCCGCGAGAAAAAAAAAAAAAAAAAAAAAAAAAAAAAGGGAGAAAGTTGTTGTCATGGTTACTTGAAAAATGCGCGCGCGCAGTTCTCATGTTTGGTTTTAACGCGAGTCTCGCGATCTCGAAACCCGTCAACAAACTAAACGACAGTGAATAGATGCGATGACAAAAGAAGAATTACCAGAGTTTGTAGCTTTGACCTTGGAAAAGCTTACACGATTAAAGAAGGCACTACAAGGGGATAGCGGTAGTGGCTCAGCGAGATCCACAAGGCTGAGATCTCGAGAAGCAGCTAATGGGGATTTGAAGAATAGCCGTCAGAAAGCTTCGGATAGAATCGAATTGGCGCAACGAGTAATAGATGCTGGATTCCAAACACTGGATTCCGCCAAAAAAGATACCAAGATACCAGAAAAAACACAGAAATTTATATACGAAGCATGTGGAGCAGCATTGAATACATTGTATGACTGCAAGAATATCGATTTGGAGGTGGAAAAGATGCATTTGAGTTTGATTTTGAAGTTATTGGACGTGGGATTGGTATGTGAACTGAGTATTGAACCTTTCCTAACAGAAAAATATAGTTGGATGAGTCGTTGACGGAGTTATGGGCATTGTATATTAGATTACCGACCGGTCAGAAGATCTCACGAAACGCAAGACCTAATTACGAAAGCATATTGAAATTGAGAACCCCTAAGAGCCCGGATTCCACACTGGTTAATGTGGTAGTGAATAGCCAGATACTGCTGTTGAAAGCGGCCCAAAAATGTGCACAACAGCAGTATAAACCGGTTTCGAATTTGGTATGTTTCTTGGAATGAAAAAAAAAAAAAAAAAAAGAAATACAAACTAACAAGCGGTTTTAGGTGATTGCAAACTCGGTCCGTGAAAAGAATAGCGGAATGGTGTCCTGGTGTAGCCATTTGCCAGATTCAATCCGAGATCAAAAGCTGACGTTAATGGGCAAGCTCATTCTGTCATTATCAAACACTGCATCTCTGTCTACTGCCATGCATATGCGTACCGCAGCATTATGTTTGATCCCTACCGCCGAATCGCAGTATTATACCATGTTGTTATCGAGTTTCGAGTCTTTAAAGAAACAGAAACCCGAATTGGAAATTTTGAAACAATTCGGCTCTGATATTATAACAATATCAAACAAGCATTCGTCGACTAGGAGGTCTGACGCGTTCAACAAGTTGCTAGGTCATTGCAATCGAGTAGCATTGAGCAGTAAAGATCCGCAATTATCAGAATTTTGGAACCACGAACCAATGATGAATAATGATCCGGTTAAAGGCGTCGAAGAAGTGGCCAAGACGTTTGAAAATTTAAAAACTGATGCCAGCCCAACAATTTTAGATGGCGTCGTAAAAGCATTACCGATTCGGGATCATTGCAGTGATCCTGTTCTCCACAAGGCGTTGCATGCGTTTATTGACCGATTATTAAAGGCTAGTCGAATGGATTTAGTGGGGACGGTTCTGGAGTGCTATGCGGCTAACTTGGATGTGATCCCATCAAGCCGGTATCCAGCTCGGGTGTTGGAGTTGTTTTTGAACACAATGAAACAACAGCATCTGAAAGACCGTGAGAATGTTTTGGAAGTTTATGACCGGTTTGTGAAAATATTTGAGCATTATGAAAGCTGGGATATCCTTGTGCATATTTCCAACTCAATGCTGAACACAGGCGCCAAATTCCGCAAGATTGGGCAAGAGTTTTTGGTGTTTTGGCAGCGAGCGTTTGATATCGAGCTCGAGTGTTATACCAGGTGTGAAAAAAGCATGATGTTGGTCAAAGGTGAGAAGCTGGCACTAGGGCTGTATTCAAAAGGTTCAGCAAGTGAAGCTGTCGATGTGATCATTAACGGTTTGCAGCTGGCATTTGGCAAACAAGGTATTATGGAACTTACTGGCCAGAAGCCGTTGGAAGATTTGATAGACAGTGATGCCCAGAAGTTAGTTACAGTGTTGAGTAGGTTGCTGCTTGATTTCCCGGATTATGAGCCGCAGCTAGGCCTGGAGCTGGAACTTGAAGAAATTGTTTTGGAAGCAGTCTTGGTGACAATCTCCCGGTCCACCAACCCTATTCGAATTAAAATCGCAACAAGGGTTACTAATTCCATCTGGGGAAAACTACAAGGGCAATATCCTATACGATCATTACGCATGGCGCACTCATATTTCCGGGTGACGGGGGAGGTTTATCAGCCAATGATAGAACAGTCGCAACATTTACTGCGGGAGGTTTACCAACCAATGGTAGAACAGTCGCAACGGATACTGGGACAGACAGACCTGCAAAGCGACCAAGGGTTGGTTGATACCGTGCCGCTTATCAAGGCTTATACGTTATTATCAATGGTAACGTCGCATAATTATCCAGATAAGCACTTGTTTCAGTATTCGGAACTCGCAGTCACTCATTTCATCACGGCATTGTCCAGTCCGGATACTATGGGAGATCCAGTGGATGCGGTGGTTCCTCGGATAGACCAGTTGCTGGACTTTTTAGACCTTCAAGGGGCCCACGAACTACGGATCAAACTAATTCAAGCGGTTATACCAGCCAAGCTTCCTGTGGATGCTGGCAAGACTGCGCAGTACCACGGTAAACTCGCTGAGGCGTTCCTGCGGCTGGGATACAGCGGTGCGGCGTCCAAGGAGCTCCAGCTGGCCAAGCGGGTGAAGCCCACAGCAGTGGAGCCAATTGCATGGGCCGGGTTTTTGCTGTTGGAATGTGAGTATTATATCGCATTAGGGAAAGTCGACGAGGGACAAACTGCGTTGAATGCGCTGCATGCGTATATACAAAATACCGAGTCACTTTCACCGCTAGTGATTAATGGGAAAGCTGGGAATGAATCATCGGCGCATTTCCAGCTTCGATCATTGTTATTTGCCAGGAGCACATGTGCATTTTCGCAGCTGAGTTCGATGGATGGGGTGAGTGAAGTCGCAGCGGTGAATGCGCAACGAGCAGTAAGGTTCCTACAGGGGTTCTTGAAACGGTCGCCGCCGCACGTATGGCCTGTAGTATCGTTGCTGCTAGATTGCATGATTTTGACGGCAAAAATGTTTGAGAAGATTGGTGTGGTTCGGGAAGCTGGATATTATGCCCAAGAAGCTGCCAAGTTGGCAGAATCGACCATGTGTGGGCTACGGTTGACAAATATCCTGACGTTTGAAGGGGAGATGAATGTGAGAATGGGCAAGTTTGACAATGCCAAGGATTTACTGTATCGATGCGAAGAACTGATGGATGGAGTGGATGTGAAGGACCTAAATTTCTTGCAGCTAGTTCATTCTCTTGCTCTATATCTTCAACGGCAGTGTTTGTTCAGTGAGGAGAATGTGTATTATGACCTGTCGGAACAGGCCTATACAGAACTGATCGAGCGGTCAAAAAACAGCATTGACGAGCTTACTGAAGGCGTTTCGAAATTAAATGTCGGATCAGCAGCAACCAAGAAGAAATCCAAAAGGGAGAACGCTTCTCAGCAGAGCTGGTCGCCAGAAACAATGGGGCTGGATGTGGTGCATAATAGCATCTTGAGAAGTCGTGTTTTCAGTCTGGGGCTCCAAGATGCAGTGGATGGGGCGATGGAGGTACTTGACGACCACTATAAACACAATGAGGAAGGGTTTGACGGATCAAGAGAATCGGTGTTATTTGCAGTATCAAAGTCAAGGAATTATTATCTCATGGCAAAGAAGCTTCTGGAGCTTGATCCAGTATTCAATGTGATCCAGGATTCAGCATTGTCAATACCATCTGCAGACTTGTCAACAGTGAAAAAACAAACCAAGTCGACAACAAGGTCCAAAGCAAGGTCACCGTCAGGGACTTATGGAGACGCGGTGCATTATTTGATTGAAGCCAAGGAGTGTCTGATTACAAACCGGGATTATATGCTGACGACATGTTCCAGCATTGAAATCGCCGACATGTCCAACCTTCTGAACAGTATCACCATCACATTGAATGCATTGTCCAAGGCTCAGGATGTGGTGTCGTCAATGTTGAACTTTGCAATGTTGGAGCTGTCTAAAGGGTTCTCCAGCGCCAAAGACCGAAACGCAATGACAATGAAGAAGACGGAGTATCAATGGCCGCAATATGTCAGCAACAATACAAATGGTTGTGACATGTCTTTGGAGTTTGAGCATGAGTTTTTGGATAAAATTCCGGAAAATTGGCTTGTGGTGTCGATTAATGTGACTCCAGATACCGGAAACTTGATCATGTCGCGGTTCGCCAAAAGTACACAACCGTTCATGATTAGCCTGCCATTGAACAGGCATAGTAGTCGAGATGCTGACGAGGACTCGTTCTCCTTTGATGATGGGTTGAACCAATTGACTCAAATCATCTCGGCGAGTAATTCCTCTGCTCACGTGAGCCGCACCAGCAAAATCAAGACCAAAGAGGACAGACAAGAATGGTGGGAAGAACGGTTTGCATTAGATAAGCAGTTACAAGGGTTATTGCATGATGTGGAGTATTGCTGGCTTGGTGGATTCCGAGGTCTGTTTGAAACGGCAGTTCCTGAGGAATTAAACGCTGTGAGATTCCGCAATCAATTTGACGCGATTCTACAAACCCACTTGCCTTCAAGGTCCAAGAAGCCAAAGAACCGGAGCAATGCTGTTGTTGGGATTCATGAAAAGATTTACGAGTTATTCATGGGGCTGGGCCATCCTGACGAGATGAGTGATCCTGGGTTACTTGAAGATTTGATTTACTTTGTTCTTGATATCCTGCAATTCCACGGTGAACAAAATGCATACGATGAGCTGGATATGGACCAGATAGTGATGGAGATGGAAGAATGCATCCGAGCGTACCATTCTCGGCAAGATGCCGCCGCTACGGCAGATGCAGATGAAGAACATCCACCACAGCAACGGTACGAACATATTGTTCTAGTACTGGACAAGAAATGCCGACAATTCCCATGGGAAAGCATCCCATTGTTACGAAACATGCCAGTATCTCGTGTGCCATCACTGCGAATCTTTGCCGATGCGTTGGACAAGTACCACGACAAACCGGTAGGCACCGATTTCTACTACGTGTTGAATCCTGGGCGAGATTTGCTCAAGACCCAAGAACGATTCCAAACAGTCTTTGAAAATTTGCCCAATTGGCACGGTAAAACCGGCCAGGCGCCTACTGAAGACGAACTGGCCACTGCACTGCAGACGCATGATGCAGTGGTGTACATGGGCCATGGCGGTGGCGAGCAGTATATTCGATCCGCCAAGATCAAATCGTTGCCCAAATGTGCACCAACGCTGCTTCTTGGATGTTCTTCCGGTGCATTGGAGTATTCTGGTGAGTATGAAAGTTACGGAACGCCGATCAACTACATGGTGGCCGGATGTCCAATGCTGGTGGCTAACATGTGGGATGTCACTGATAAAGATACGGATAAATTCAGCATGAAGTTGCTTGAGAAATGGGGTGTGATTGCAGACCCAGGTGATGAGATTGTGGATATGGCAACTGCTGTCATGCAATGTAGGGACGAGTGTACATTGAAGTATTTGAACGGAGGAGCTGCGGTGGTGTATGGGTTACCATTGAGATTATGATAGTGTATTAAAAGAAAAAAACAATTATGAATAAATAATGCCGCATGTATGGTTTTACACTGTATAGAGTTTGTACCGCCACAACAGATTCACGAATTGCATGGCAATTGACGTTCGGTCGCTAGACGCCGCAACGACGAGTTTTGGAGATTTGACCAACTGTGCCCATTTTTGTGCCGTTTCCGATCCGATTAGCTTGGCGACGTTGAATGTGGCGATTTCCGGTCCTCCAGAGGTAGGAATATCTACCTTGACTGTGCAGTTGATGTTGAACGAGATGACATAGTGCTGCTGCTGCGCGGCGTTGGGGACTTTGCGGTCATGTTCCGACGCCAGCCGCACGACCAGCTTTTCAAGATCTGTAACTAACATTGATGCATAATCAGCAGCTGCATTCCAAGTAACCGAGTCCATCGCAATCAAAGATCTTTTCGTCTCGGATGTGGTCATCAAATTGCTTACTCGCGGATATGCTTTCTTCATCGAGGTCAACGCGGCGGCTTTCAGCGTGATATATCCTTTGCTCCCCAGAGTCTTCCAGTCTGAATCATACAATGGCGTCAACAAGACCTTGGGTTTAGTAGCGGATGTTCCTGGGCTTGCGGTGCCGACAAATCCCAGACGAGCCAACAAGTCTCGTGGGTTGACCGCCGAAGTGAGTTTATCCATTCGTACCGGCGACGCGAGCATCTGCGCAAATACATTACAGTCCAGCCCGGGTAGTTTACCCGTTTCTTTTGGAAGCAATGGATCAGATGCTGGGAATGGACGTGAGCTCCAGCGTCGAAAGTGTGTAAGTAATGCAGGTATTTCAAGGTCGTTTTCACGGCTCGGGATGGCTTTACGGGGCCGTGGTCCTCGAGAAATTTCCCTTGGGGCATCCCATGAAACCTTTGCAGATGATTTCAACGCCTCGATTGCACCTCTCAGTACACTTTTCTGTTTGGTCTTCATGGATTTGTGATGGTGGTGGTGTGGTTGTTAGGACGGTGAAAGCTGAAAAGCGGGTGGTTGGTTGATCAGGTCTCTCGGCTGCGCACCCCAAAAAATCATCATCCACAGATCATTCTTTCCAACCCAGACAATATGAGTATACGAAGAAGGCTCCTACATACACTCCCACGAGTAGGATCCAGTTCGGCATGTGATCTCGGGACAGAATATAAACAAGCCATGAGCGGTATTGCATCCAGTGCGTCCATCATCACCACCAACCATTATACATCCGCAAGTTCCACCAACACCACAACTATCGCACCCAGTGAACCACGAGGTCTGACAGTATCTTCGCTATCTTCACTGTCAATTAACCCCCTTCCATTGATATCATTCAACCTGCAGGTTCCCTCACGAACGTCTCAAGTACTTCACGACCGCGGAGTATTCGCCGTTAATGTATTGCCAGCAAGCGTCCAGTCCAAACAGCTTTGCACGGCGTTTGCAGGTGGATACGGTAGAGATGTGAATCCGTTTGAGAAATTTGCATCGTGGTTTCAGCTAGAGAATGAGCAATGGAAACAGCATTTGGAGGAGGTTGATATCAAGGATTCGCATGATTCAACGTCCATTCCAACTGTAAGCTTTGCCAACGCAGTGCTTTATTGCAAGAAGAACGAGGTGTTTAAAATCCAGGACCATGAAATCTGGACTGCCACTGTATACCATGTGGATAGGAGGATGAAAGAAGTGGATGAAAGCTTGTCAAGCATATTGTATCAGCATCGCGATTTTCACAAATTAGGATCGGAAATCGTCGAGCCAGTGTAAACATATAAATAAAAGGGTCGCTTTGTTGGTCAAATTGTACATAATACGGGCATAAAATGATGTTAATGCAAATAATAATATAAAATAAAAAACAATACTAATAATAATAAACTGTGGTTTTTTTACTTTCTTTCTTTCTACGAGAATGAGTCTCTTGGTGACACATTATTCGATCCAAATGATGGGTGATGATGCTGAGATTGATATTGATGCGGCGGGGATGATGACGATTGAGTAGTTGTAGCAGCAAGGTCCGAAGTTGATGTTGGAGATATTTGTTGCTGCTGTTGTTGACCAAGTTGTTGCATATTAAGCCAAATCACAGCAGTAGCACGTTTAGTCTCTTCGATATTCTTCTCCATCTTGGTAATAGAATTGGAAAACTCTTCCTTGACTTTATGTCGTCGATCAATCTTATCCTCCCGTATTTGGTTCCGTTGCTCAACCAACTTATCCAGGTCTTGCTTAAATTCCGACCCCATTTTCACGTTATCCGTGCTCAGTCTATCCCGTTTGGTATCCAGTTTATCCTTCTTGGAATTCAACACTTGCAGTTCAGTTTCCAAATCTGCAATTTCCTTGGCCCATTGGTCGCGAATCTCTCGGTCAGTTTGACCCTTTTGTTGAACCGACTTGATCAACTCATCATGCTCCATCTTCAATTTCCCATATTCCTCATCCTCCTCATCTTTACTCTTATCAAGTTCATCAATCTTTCGACTCAGATCTGCAAGCTCTTCTTCAAACTGCCGTACAGATTCCCTCAACGACAAAACCTTTCTTCGATTCCGTTCATCCCCTTTATCAGCAGAGTCAATCTTGGATCTGATTCCGTCAATCTCGCCTCGAACTGCAGATAATCTTTTTTGCTGCTCCTTTTTCCGCCGCTTCAATTTAGACTTTTTCTCGCTAAGCCCTACCGAAGTAGCAGTTAAAGTTTCCAGTAACGTGGTCACTGGAGAGAGAGGCCGGGTGCCAGGCGGTCCAGCCGCACTATCCTTGGTCGATGAGGGCCCTATGGGTGAATTACCATTGACTGTACGAGAGTTGGAAGTACAAACATTCACATGTTGACAAATCACAGACCGATCTTCAGCCTCCATAACAATTTCAATATCGTACTGAGTCATTGGTGTCAGCCCATGGACTACCACCAAAAATGGCTCAATTGGATCCGACCCGGAACAAATTGACACTTGAGGCCATTGAATACCGTTAACTCTAACCACAAATGAATCCTTTTGTTTGAAATCAAACTCGTTCATTTCAAAAGCCACCAAGTTATCAAGAATAAATCTCACCAAACTAGAACCTAGAAACTTTTCATCCTCCTGCTTGTTATTACTACTACTACCGTCTTTCACCTCCTTTTTAGCCCGTTCTGACTCTTGTCGCGCTGCCAAAACCATGCTACTAGCCAAAGTTGACCACAATGGTTGATTCGCTCTAACCATTGCTTGCCGTTTATTCCGTTTTGGTGGAGACAAAATATTCAAATCAGACCCCAAGCTTTTATCTATTGCCTCTGCATCTTCAGAAAATGAAATCACTGTACTTGAATTGTTGTCATGAATGTCGTCAAAATTTGTATTTGTCGCTATTGGTGTTGTTGTTGGTGCTATAGGCGTTGGCGTATCCTCGGTGTTTGTAGAATTATGCGGCCTTTCTGGAAATACCCTTCGTATAAACGGATACAACCCTTGCAGAACAACATGAATAGCAACTGTTTGGAAACATATTAACGGAAATTCATAAGCCCAGTCTATCCGACGTATTGTTCTTATAGAGCTTGGAATCATTGACCAAGCGCTAGTCAAAGTATTGAACGACTGAGCGTCTTGGTCCGCAAACAATGGATTATACCCAGGATGTCTTACGACAGTTGCAGCAGCAGAAGAAATTTGGCCATTATGATCCACAGTTTTTGTGGTCAAGATAACCATTTCCACTAAAATGGTTGCATACATTGCATTATTTGCAGTATGACCCCCACCTAAACTCGCCGCTACCAAAGCATGAGCAAAAATCATGACCACATTTTTCAACTGCGGACACAAATAAATTGATGTGATTGCCATTGAAAAGTCGATAAGAAACGATTTTATTGATGCAGATGAAGATGATGAATGCTTGGAAAATCCCATGCAGGCAGCGATAAAAACCATGTGAACCACCAACATGAGGATCGATGGTGATACAACAAATAGTACCAAAACAGCAAGGGTGTCTATAAAAGCAGCTGGCCGAATCACGTTCGCCGGTGGTTTTTTGCTATTCGTTGTCGTTGTATTATTACTACCACCATCGTTATTATTCGAAACAAATGACGCCGAAGCCGACCGCGGTTTCGGATTGGTAGACGATCCGTTCACCGCTGTTGCCGACGCTGATGAAGACGACGCACCATCTGTATTATTTATCGGTACTGACTCCATAAGTTCATTGACGTCTTTTATGTTGCGGGTTAATGACTGTTTGAATGAATGTTGTGCAAAATGAGTGAGTGTTGAAATATCGGTTCGGCTGGGAAGAAAAAAAAAAAAAAAAAAAGAATCAGGCTTAGGTATAGACAGCCCATTTGGGTGAGATGATGAAAAGTTCCGACAGTATTTTACAATATGGATATTACTAAGTAGAGACCATTTCCTTCAAAAATGAATGACATCAAGATCTGATCTGTTTTATATTATTTTGGAGATATATACGGGGACGCGGAGGATGCGCCGCATTGGCACAACGGGCCTCCGATACGCTGGCTAACTTCCCACCACATCAAACATGTTTTAGTCTTGCGACATTCACCCACTTGTTTTGCATTCTAAGATGACACCACCAACGCTTCAGGCCATCAAATACAATACGAGTACAAAGACACTTGAAATCCTCGACCAACTTCGCCTCCCACATGAAACCATCTATGTTCCGATCGAAAACGTTGAACAAGCCCATAGGGCCATCAAGGATATGGTAGTTCGAGGCGCTCCAGCTATTGCGATTGTTGCGGTTCTGGCGCTTGCTAGTGAACTTGCCAACTCCAAGAAGAACTCTACTAAGGACGATATTCACAAGAAGCTTGATTATCTTGTAACAGCTAGACCAACTGCTGTGAATCTGTCGCAGGCTTGTACTGCATTGAAGAATCTGGAATCTGCAAATGATGTGATCTCCGCGGCGGAGAAAATGGTTGAAGATGACATTCAGGACAACAAGAATATTGGCAAGAACGGTAGTGAATGGGTTTTCGGTCATATTCCTGATAACGAAAAATTCTCAGTGCTCACCATTTGTAATACCGGATCTCTCGCCACGGCTGGGTATGGTACTGCATTAGGAATCATTCGATCGATTCATTCTCAGGGCCGGCTAGATCGAGCATATTGTCTAGAAACACGGCCTTATAACCAAGGCTCACGGTTGACAGCTTATGAGTTAGTTCACGATCACATCCCGGCTACACTAGTCACTGATTCCATGGCTGCAGCTTTGCTCAAGTCCCATCCGGAAATCAAACTTGTAGTAGTCGGCGCTGATCGAGTTGCCGCTAATGGTGATACCGCCAACAAAATCGGTACCTATCAACTCGCGGTGCTTGCGAAACAATTTGGTGTGAAATTTGTGGTGGCTGCACCGACAACCTCCATTGATCTCGGTACTGCAACTGGTGATAATATTGTCATTGAACAGCGAAGTGCTCATGAACTCGCACAAGTCACCGGTCCAGAAGTTATCAACGGTGAAATTCAACCGGGAATCATGAAAACCGTTCGCACAGCCGCATCAGGGATCGATATTTGGAACCCGGCTTTTGATGTCACGCCGCACGACCTGATTGATGCAATTGCCACGGAGGAAAATGTTATAACGAAAAACACTAATGGCGAGTTTCCATTACTAAAACACAACTAAAAAAAATAATAATATATGACAAGGGAATTTTTTTTTCTTTTTTTCCACTAATAACCTTTTTTTTTTTATTTTAAGTATTGTGAGTACTTTTCAACCATCTTACATGATCTTTTACCTTGTCACACAATTCCGGCACATTAACCTTTTGGTCAATCCAATCTTTAAACCTCATTCCTTGGTTCACGCCTAATTCACAGATGGCCCATTCATGGTCGAGCCACATTTCTAATTCAATATCTTTAAAATCAAACACCCAGTAATTGTCTGAAGGTTTGCCATAGTACCGTATGCGGCTTTCGTCGTTCTTGTAATACTTTGCAAAAATCTTACTATACATCAAATCTCTTGGATTGAGCTTAGGATAGTTCAAATGCATAAACATGATTCTTGGTGTGGCTTCACTGGTTTTCAAAGTATGCTTCACATAATCATCATATGGTACCGCTTGAATCATTCCTGTACCATGGAATTCTGGATCAAAGTACCCAACCGGTCTAACGTCTGTTTGAATCTGATGATATGGTTCTTTCAACACTTCCAAGGCCGCAATAAACGTTTCTTTATCTCCTTCACCTCCACTGCCTTGACTCAACAATGGATAAAATACGTTATACCCGTTAAGATTGTAATATGTTGACAACAACAAGGATTTATAATGCTGCTTCTTGTTGAACAAAATTTGCCCAGATTCCGTACTCTTATCAGGAATTGCATTTTTCAAATCTGCTTGAGGAATCTTCTTTGGATCTGTTTCTTTCAAATCTCCTCGAACACGGTTTCCAAGCTCAATCCCAGCGATATCATAATAATGTGGAGATGTAGTACGGTACCAGAAATCTGGCCAAATCACATAGCCAGTACTCTTATAAGGCTCTCGAACAAAAACAGATTCAATGTCAACCAATGGGATCGAATCTGAATCCAAAAACAAATTGTCTTCAAAAGAAGAAGCCAACATTGACAATACTTTCAATTGATACCCATGAATCTCAAACTTTTCCCACACCTTTTCACCAAAAATATCCTTCAAGACCATACATCTCGCATTCAATGACGGCAAAACTTTTTCACAAAACTCTGGTTCGTATTCATCTTGATCAGCCATGAAAACTTCCACGGGGATATGTGGAGAAACACGTCTCAGCATTTTCAAAGTTGTTACCAACACTGGGAATAACGCACCACCCGCGACTGTGACAACCCCTGTTCCTTTATACAACCCTTTTGGATAGGTGCTAGGTAATCCATTAACAGTACCAGCATGACTTGTTCGTAGCTTGTCCAAATCTTCTTTACTAACCTGTAAAAAATCGCCCAATTCTTCGTTACTGAAAACAGGTAGTTTGTCATTGAACGCCTTCTTACCAGCCTTTTTATCATCCTTATAAGTATTAAGCCGTTCAACCTCTGGCCAGTGCTCATGAAAAATTCCAAAAACTTCCTCGTAATGAGCCAAGGCTTTTTCATCGCGTTGCTTACGTGTTTCCTCATAGTCTAAAGGATCCTCTTCCTCTTCCTCTTCCACTTTGCTAGAGTCCGAAGTAGTGGGGAATCCCTGAGTTAACTGCTCTTGATGCTTTTGACGAACTTCCTCATCTTGCGCTTCTTTTTCTTTGTTTTTTTCCGATTGATCCTGTTTATCTGATGCTTTGTTGCTGCCCCCCGCATTTTTCGATGACGTTGTATCATCTTGAAGTAAATTACTAGCGGGTCTTTGAATACTATACCCATCCGTCGGATTGTCCCATGGCAGTAACACCAGGTACACAATCACGAGGATTGCACAAACCAGCAAGAACCTAAGATACGCTCTCCTGGCACTGAGAAGCATTCTGCGCGAACAAAACCTAAATAGTAAGATAAATGTTTGTTAAAACGGAAGAAAGGAAAAAAGTAGAGCTGAGAATTTGGAGATTTTAAATCTTAGTGACTTGTCAAAGGGGGGGAAAGTGGAAAAGGGAGAAAAAAAATCACCCCGATCGGCGACGCGACGAACGCATAAATCCAAAACCCGATGGTAAAGCGGCCGAACAATTTTATAGCGGAAATAGTAGAGATGAGCGGAAGTCATAGTAAAAACTTGAACATATCCCTCCAGGGTTTTCCCATTTAAAGAGCTTGAATGTAATGTTTGTGTTTCATATTTGCGATAGGATATAGAAGAGAGTTTAAACAGAGCCTCCCACCAGACTGAGATTGAATCGGAAACTCTACGCCTAAAATGTGGAATAAAGTTGTGGATAACAAGTGGCTAATAAAGAAATACCGACAAATATATATGCATATAAGCAATATATGCATATAGTCCCGGAATATTTCGCAGATACCATCCCTGTTCAGGGACCGCATTTCGGTGCTAGAGCGTTATTACCCTTAGATGACGCTAACGTGTCCACCAAAACCTCAAAAAGGCGATTACGGTTATATCATTTTCTACAGCCGCTCGGGACGATCACTCTCTTAATAAAAGCTAAAAGTTTACTGGACTTTTCAAAAAGCATATTCTTCTTTTTTTCTTCCTTTCTTTTCTTCTCTTCCAAAATATAATAAAACGTATATAAAAAAACTAAACACTCTTCCCACGGCCACTGCTCATACCTTAAAATCCACGAAACCCAGTTGCCTGTTGACTTAATGGAGCACTGCCCAGACCATTAGACATACCAGTAGCACCTTGAGTGATCATTAGACGGTTTCCACCCAAAATTTGTTCATCACCAGCAGCTTGGTTTTGCTTCTTTTCTCGTTCTTTTCGTTCGTCATTCTCCTTATCCAATCGCTCCAATTTGGCCGTTTGTTCGCGTTGCAAATTGATTTGATATGGCATGGTATAATCGTTCAATCCATATCGCCATGACAATTCAGTCACAACATCTGGTCGAATCAAGTCATAACATGTATACAATGTTGCAACATAACATTCCTTATTACCAATATCAACAAAGTATCTCAACAAATCCTCGGCAACTTGTTGCTTTTCGGAAATGGCAGCTGTTGAAATGGCATCCTTCCAGAGTTTATCTTCCTTGGAAAGAGAAATACTCTTGTTCCACTTTTTATTCTTCTTGTACAAGTGAGCAGCGACTTGTCTGAAAAAGATCAAGTTGTGTTTTTCCAATCGACTAGCCAAATCCAATGGATCGTACTTATCAAATGCATCGACAGAGTCTCGCAATGACTTGTAATCTTCTTCTTCAATCAACAAATCATGGTATGCATTGTTAACCGCACTCAAGTTTTGATCTTGCACAGCAACCAAAAAGGTCTTGATCATTGGCAAGTTATCACTCTTTTGGAACATTCGAACCACTCGTTGAACGTCAATTCGTGGAATCAACGCACTCAACAAATCTGTAATCAAATGTGGTTGTTCTGCCATATAAAAATTGATAGCCTTGTAGTAGATTTCCAAGTTGGCAACCTTCACAATGATATCCTTGAATGAAGAATGTTCAAATGCATCTGCAGAATGTTCAATCATCGCCAAAGCCGCATTGTCCCATTCATCATAGTGACAATACAAGAATACCAATTCTGGCCACAAGTGTGCTTGTTCACAAGCTCGAATAACCTTTGGAATGTTGATTCGAGACCAAAACAATTTCAAATGTTCCATCAATCGATCTGGATGATACTTGCAGTACAAAATCCCCAATTCAGTGAACATACCCATATGAGCACGTTCCATCCCAAGACCCTGTTCAAACAACGAAATGACTTCATCAAAACATCCAATGTATTCATATCTTTCAACCAAATCCTTGAGTTCTTCAGCATGAACAATCAAGTTCAACCCACAAATCTGTGCCAAACGGAATTCTCGCTGTTCAATACATGCTTCATTGACTTGTTTCCAAACCTTGACATTGGAAGCCTTTCGAGCACAGTCAACCGCAGCTTGGAAATCGCTTAGATAGACCAAAGTAGATGCCAATTTAGCCCAGTTGGAAATAGAAGTAAACATGACCTTCGCGGCTTGATATTGCTTGCCCTCGTACAATTGGTCACCAACCTTTTCAATCTCGGCAGCATTTGGAGAATTCAACAAATCTTCAGCTTCTCGCAATCGATCAGTGTTTGAAAGAGATACAAGCAATTGTGAATCCACCTTTTCTTCTCGTAACGTTTGTCTAGCCATTTGCAAATATGGAATCAATTCTTCATCCTTACCAGCTCGCGTAGCGATTTCAATAACTTCAGCAAAGTTGGACGGATCTTGAGATTTCTTATAAGAGTCAATAGCATCAGCCACTCGCAACCCATTGAGTTGAGCTTTACCCAAAGCAGACCATACTTCTGGCTCATCAATCTTGTCAGCATATTGTTCACCTCGATCAAGAGACATGATATGGTCAACCAACACGTTCAAAGCGTCGATATGTCGATCGTACTTCTTGAAAACTTCAAATGCTTCTTCATACAAGTCATTTTCGATAGAAATAGACGCAATATCGTCAACATCATAATTATCCAACCGTTCAATATAGTCCGAAACCTTGCTCTTGTCAGCTTTAATAGCAGTCAACACAAGCAAATTTTGCAAGTTTTGGTTATCAGAGAATGGAGATGGTTCTAGAATAATCTTTTCCAATAATTCAATCAACTCACCTGGCAAATCCGCATCCATAAATGCCTTGACTGCAATAGACACATCTTCTGGAGATTGAGATTCTGGAACAGCAGTACCAACCACTTGATCAACCAATGATCGTCGATGGATATTGTCTTCAGTCAACACAGTTCGCCACAAGTCCGCATCTGCTCGGTTGAGCAAATATCGAGCTTGGTGCTTGTACATGGAGTTTTCATTAGTAATGTTGATCAACTCTTGGTCATTTTGACCTCGTTCATATGCAATAAAAGCCAAGTAAGGATCTCGGTTTTCACAGTATTTACCAACCGCCAACGAGTTGTACAATTCGTTTTCTCGCAAAAACTTTTCTGGGTTATTGTTGGAGTCGATATAAATCTTGGCCAAAGCATCGTACAATGCGGAGTCTTGAGAACCGCCAGCCAATACTGCTTCCAAGAATGGCAACAACAACTTCAACCGATTTCGCTTTTCAACTTCTGCAACCAATGGTTCAATTGGGACTTGGCCAACCACACTCTTCAACAAATCCTTGATAATCTGTTCTTCACAGTCAACATCCAGCAACCCAGCAATGACTGCAGGCGTTTGACTTGGGTTGACTTGTTGAACAAACACTTCAATGAACTTGAATTGTTGGTTTTGATACAAGTACAAGACCAAATCGTGGACATAGCCATGACGGTTACATACAATAATCAATGGCAATTGGTCTGGCAGTTTGGCATCCTTCAAAAAGTTCTTGACCTTTTCTGGGTTGTAAACATTATTGTCCCGAGCAATCCGTTCAATTTCAGTGTATTGACCGACTTGAGCCGCAGCTTGAACGTATTTCAACACCACGTCAGCGTCTTGAGTCAAGTTAACCACACTTTGCAAATAGTAATACAATCCTTCATAAGTCTTGAATTCTTCAAACAACTTGATGAAGTTCAATGGACCCACCAAGTCAGAGTATTTGACAGCGACTTGGATAACCACTTGCAAATTCTGTCGAATGTTAACATTCAACATTTCACGCAAACTTTCCATAGTCTGTTCAACAGTAAGCTTACCAAAGTAGTTGACCAACCATTCAGGGTTCAACACTTCAGTATGGACAACTACTCGCTTAATATCCTTCAAGTCATCATAATGTTCTAAGGCACGTTGGTACAAACCAGCCTTTTCACATAATTGAGCAATTCTTGCTCGGTCATAGTGAGTGAACATGTCATTACCCATAATAGCATCAGCCACTTGTGGGGCGTTCATCAAATTGACTTCAAGCAATCTCGTCTGCAAATGGCCCTGGTCTGGCAGATTATCCTTCAAAGCATCAAGCAAAAAGGCAGTCAACTGTTGAACCAAGTTTTGACTCAAAAAGACATCACAGATTCGATCCAGATTTAGATCAGCGGTGCCAGATTGCGCCAACTGAGTGGCAAATTCAGCACCTTTATCCGGGTTGCTTCGAATAATATTCTGCAACAAAACGGTATAATCTGGAGTATAACTAACCTTTTCACAGTATGGCAAAATCTTGTCAAATTCGCCCAATTCCGCAAAGGCAGCAACAACCTTCATTGGTACTTGAGCTCTCAAGTAGACACTCAAGGCCAAGGTCATGTCAAAGTTTCGAACAATGTCACCCAATTCTTCAGAGCATTCAAGCTTGTTTTCCTTCAACCACTTTTCAAACAATGGTTTTCGGTCCTGTTGCAAAACTGGCAATGCCAATTCGATGGATTCAAACTTGTTCAATGAACCCTTATCCAACAATGTACTAAAATATTGCAACAATGGAGAGATTTGACCTGGTGGGGCTTGAATGTTCTTTAGCCGTTGAATTGTATCTTGAGTTCTCAAAATACCCTTTGGAGATGAAGCAGCGACCTTTGCAGCTTCACCATAGTTGCCTGCATTCAACAATTCATTAAACTGTTGAGTGTACAAGTTATCAGCACCAGAGAGTCCACCACGAGAAGCCAAACCCAATGCCAATGAGGTATTTTTCAAGTTATTCAAAACATATGGCACAATAGTGTCCTCGTTCAAAGTAACACTCAAAATCTGACCACGTCGGTTAATTGCTAGTACACCAGTATCTTGCATTCCACAAGCAGTGAACACAGTTTCCGAAGAAATTCGATTCATATAAATGCAAACACCAGTTTCCAAATCATACAAATGGATGAAACCATATTTGGTGATGATATAAACAACACCATACTTGTTTGAAACTTGCACAGAAACTGGAAAGTCATTGGTAGCTTCTGGTGGGAAGAAAACATCCACTGCCTTCTTTTGATATGTTGGATTGCCTTCTTGATGGTCAATTTCGACAATATGAAGTTTGGCACCAGTGGCAGTCTTGTTAGCAAAGGTAAACAATCGAGTATCAGAAGAGGCACCCTCCATCCTCAAAAGACCAAAACAAGCAGCATGACCTTCAATACCTTGAGAAATATTTCGATCTTTAGAATAAAGTTGGATATTACCAACAATTCGGCCATCTCGTTGAGAAATACCAGTCAATGCGCACCATTTGCCATCCGAGTTGACACTGTATCCAATGATCTGAGCACCAGATAGAGATTGGTGTCGATCTACAATCTTCACTGGAGAGGCCTGGCTTTCATTGTAAATATCCCAGTGATAAATAGCAGTTCCAGTAACCAAACCCAAAGTTTCATCAGAAACCCATCGCCAGAATATTACATCTTCATTCATAGTAGCACTCTTCAGCCTTTGTCGGTTTCCCAGGTTTACCACCTATATCTCGTTAGCTTTTTTTGATTGTTTTTTTTTCACCACAAAACATACCTGCAAAGTTCTACCTTGAGCTCGCAATGCAATGATAAATTCCTTTGGATGCATGATTGCGGAATCTGCCGTCATATTCTTTCGAACGACATTATTGTCATTCTCCAAGTCAATAATTGCGACCATATTGCCGGCATCTGTTTGTTCACGGACACTAAATTGGTTAGCCCCTCTCGCTCTCTCTCTCTTCATCGCCCCTTCGATTTCGATTTCAATTTCAATTTCACATACCAAACATAATGGTCACTTTCCAAAGTACATGTATTAAATCCAATCGAAGAATCCGGTACATTTACCGAAGAGAGCTGCAAATGCTCTTGGAATTTAATTGGCAAGTCTGACATTATCTTGTCGTTGTGTTTTGCCAAAAACCACGGATTTCTATTGTTGTGTTGTTAAAAAGACACGCGCGTAGTACACAGTAAGTTAAAAAAAAAAAAAGGAACCAATTCTATAGTATTAATTGTTTGTTCAACAGCCCTTTTTATCCTTTAATCAATCTCCAAAAGTCCTTTTTCAATTCTTCAAAAGCTTTGTTCACAAATTGACGCTAATTGACGCTGCAGAATAAACCAGAAAAGACCAGTGAAAGTGAGTGTCAATGAATCAAAATGGACAGCTTGGAAGTTGGGAGAGATCTGTTCACCCGGCCGGCCTGGGCGGCAACTGCATGGGGAGGCAGCGCGCAGTAGTTTTAAAGCAATCTTTTTGCGGGCAGTATTAAAGACACAGCGCTTTGTGGAGGAATTTCGGCCGCAGTTATGAATGATGCTAGCAATACCAACGAACCTTCTGTGAATCGGTCTGATCGACTTGACCCAGAAGAAGAATACTATGGACATGTTTATACGCCAGAAGAGTCGCCTGAGGAGCATGACGAATTCCTAGAATTCGACCAAGAGCCAACGATAGTTAGTTCTGAAGACCGACCAGCACAGATGCTGGATCTAAATGGTGTCAGTACGACACATTTCTTCTTTGCAAGGCCATTTTTCAAGTCGATTATATTCGAGAATAATACGTCGGAAGCTCGAGACTTGGATGCTAATGAACGGACATACTTGTCAATGCTACGGCTGACTTTATACTTGGGACTGGCAGGGGTTGTAGTATTATTCAGCGGCAGATTACCAGTCAAAGGAGAGGACGATAAAGCTCCAACGAATAGTAAAGTCGAATTATCGAAGAGGGTATCTTTACCTTTAGGCATTGTGTTTTGTGTTTTATCATTGGCTGGTATCTTTATCACTTTGAACAACTATATTCGCACCGTTGTGGGGTATGCAAAGCAAAGATCCATAGTACAAACCACCCCTTGGGCACAAATCCTAGTAATTGCATCAGGAGCCACGATATTTGCGGCTAATGTTATCTTTTTATTATATAATTAATATTTACAATCGTTAATTCATTTTCAATTCAGGAAAGGGGCGAATTTCTTTACGCCCACACCTTTTGGCCAACAGCAGTAAATCGGACCTTACGAGCATGCTTTCGATCGTCTCGAGATGCACCATATCGATACCCAATCTTACCAACCTGAACATTAGTGAACTTGAAAGTACTCTTTTCGCCTTCTAATTGAGGTGCAACAAATGCGACTTGTTGTTTCTGTTTCGTGTTGGTGTTTGGAAGCTCATGCTTATTCAGCTTTTCCAGCGTCTCACTAGCTGGTTCAATGCTCAACACTGAAGCTGCATCAACTGGTCCAAACGGTTCAGATTCCGCAACACTAATGAATCTTTGATGCCGTGTTTCTTTTGGAATTGGAATTTCCGTCAAATCGTCTCGTGCTGTATTGCCTTTCATCATAGGGAACATTTGCTCCATGGTTCTGGCCATCTTACCAACAGTTTGTGGCATTTTCTAATAACAAACGTTAGCAAATGTTCATTTCAAAATTTTCATTTGGATCTCTCAATATTCAGACGTGGAGTTTCGAACCATGGGGTATGTCTTAAAGACTAATCGAATATTTTTCCTAATAACATCATTTTGAGTGAAAATCCAAAAAGGGGGGAGAGAGAATACACATACCGTTTTCCGTTCAACTTGATTCAATTTGATCAAAGCTTCAATTCGAGGAATCGAAATACCATAATTAAACCCAATCTTTTGTACTGGGATTTTATTCTTGTAGTGATCTTTTAAAATCCGTTCCTTTAGCGAATCACTGACCAGCACATTCGATTTACAAAACTCATTTTCACCAAATGGTTTTGTAGTAGGTGGGAATTGACGGCTGAATACTTTTTGCCAATCAATTTTAGGATTTGAACCGAAACTATATGCTCCTCGATACCGAGTCATATAATTTGGTGTATTATCCTTCGCAGCCCAAAAAAACGGACTTTTGGTATACAATCCTTTGAAGTTCCGAGGACCAAGAAACTTTCTCATGTCCGTTCTATAAGACGTGATCCGCTTCTTCCTACGGCCCATTGAGGATGCATTTCGTACCTGTTGGCCTGTAGGCCTTGGTATCGACACTGAAAGCTTGAACATTGTTGTGTTGAGGAAGAAATGTCGAATTAACGGGTGAAAATTTTTGTGTGTAGCCTAGAATTTTTAAGCGCGCCCGGGCCATAGGTAAGAGCTTCTATTACGGAAAACAAATTTTTGATATATGCATGGTCATGAGAACAATCAATTATGATATAAATATAAAAAACAAATTTAAAAAGAAAATTATACTTAGGATAAAAAAAAACCTTTCATTCTTTAATACAAATTGTCACCAAATGGTTCCGAATCTAAACCCGTTTGGTTCAATTTTTTTTCTTGGTGTCGCTCAGCTTTGCGTCTTGATTCCAATTCTTCGTTATACATCTTCTCAATTTCTTCAAATGGTACCTTTTTCAACGCACTAGTTGAACCAGCAAGTTTCTGCTCTTCTATGGCTTCTTCTTTATCCAAATCGATTTCCCCGAGTAATGCTACATTCTCACCCCGCACGATGTATACTCCTCGACGAGCTTCACCATAGCTGTCCTTTGTGTAAATCCGTTCAAGCGTGTCTTGCAGTACCAAATTGGCTAAATATCTCGCATTAGTACGACTGAAATCAGAGATTAGAAAACATACCAAATTGATCAAATGATCTTAAAACACCGAATAATTTTCGTCCATCACGTAAAGATACGACAACCTTCCCTTTAATTACGGTTAACAATCGGCGCTCTCACATTATCCCCCTCTCACAACAAAAAGACATACGATCAATAGATTCTAACAACGCGGCAGCAGTCGTAAATGCCTGCGAAGGGAGCAGATTTGGATCTTCTAAAGGATCCTGTCGATACTGCATTGTTTTATAATAACTTCGTTGCGGTTGTTTAGTTGTGGTGTGAAGAAAAACCCGCTGTTGGGAGATTTAAAAAAAATTGAATATTACAATACTTAAGACTATTCTTTTTACGTGGATGCTACTGCAGCAGTATTAGATGTTGGAGATGCTGAAGATCCAAATCCTGACATTCTATAAAACGTTTCCCAGATTTCAATTGCCTCCTTTTGAGATTCAACAGCGTTTTCAAGAAATAATTCAACCGAGTTTCGGAAATCTCGCACTTTTTCATGTTCAAATCTCTCAAACTCAGTCATGACAGTCTTGCTAATATCATCAAATACCACCCGTAAATCAACAACCCGTTTCTCTTGATCTTCAACATCATTGTTCAATTGGGCGATTTTATCTTGCAACGTCTTCCCTTGTCGATGCAACTTGTCCAAGTGTTGACGCTTCTTGGCCAATTCTTGCTCTGCAGATTGTACACTTAAGAACGCCCGCTGTCTTTGCAAAAACACCGATCGAATCGACGAAATCAACCGGATATATTCATCCAATGTCGTAGCCAATGACAAAATATCTTGTAAACATTGCCGAGAATACAAATCTCGAATTCGATATTGAGCATTGGAGAAATTATCCAGCAATTCGGTTAATGATTTGGAAATTTCAACCCCGGATAACGTTTCCAATACCGCAGCAAATTCACCAGTAGCTTCACCCAATTCTCGGCGCTGTGCAACTACTAAATCCAATGCTTTTGAAAGAGATTTCAATTGAGCTTCCAAACTGTCCATGTAGTTCTTCTTGTCAATAAACCATTCACTAGTTTCGATATATTTGGCCGAGAACGAAAATGCACCACCCAACGAGCTCATAAACCCTTTACTATTATTCTCCTGCTCATCAACAATATTCTTATGCTTACTGTCAGTAGCAAACTGTTCACTTTCGAGGAATAGTTGAAAATCTGGGTCGTTTTGCAAATTTGGATGTGATGCAATCTTATTCAACATATTCTCCAACGCGGCTCGTCTTGCTTCAACAAAATCTTCATTAAATCTACCCATGGCTTGCTTTTCTGGAGGAGGTGGAATGATAATCCCCTGATGGTTATGTTCCAACGCATGGAAAACCCATCGAAAATCTCTATATCGTCGAGTTACCGCCATGTCTTCCTTCGAAAACTCTTTAGACGTAGTATGAGTGTGTACTGTGTAAACAGTATGAGCCGAGGTAATATCCCCGACCTTGATTGGATCCCCTACCGTAATTTCAAATTTCTCAGATGGTGGATTCGCTGTACTATCTTGTTTGATTGCGGGTTCAGAGCTTTGTTCACCCACTCGAAGATTCTGTAATCCCCGTTCAATATCCGTGTTGCTATTCAAAGGAACATCGTGCATATCGTCCTTGGTATTACTACCTCTGGAAGATGCAGTTTTAGTGTTTTCAGTCAATGTTGTGTCGCCCGCTGAGGTACTCTCTGTTGAAGACTCTTCCCCCAATGGCCCTAGTGGGCCCAGTGGGCCACCACCTTCCTGTTGTTCCAAATGAACCGACTGTGCTAATTTACCTTTTCTTCCCCTCAATGCTCTTGAAGACCGTCTTGGTGATGACAACGCCGGAGTTGACGCAGACATGCTTTTGGGTGGAGATGAACTTGTTGAGGCAGTGGACTCGGGGTTCAAAGTGGCGGACATTGGGTCGGTATCGTTGGCGCCTGTGGCTGGTGGCGAAGCTAATGCCAACGAAGAAGACGAGGAGTTGTGGTTCGATATAGAGACTTGGTCACCCCATGGTGATGTGCCGTCGTCTAGTCCCAAATCATCAGCCATTGTTTATATTTGGTGTTTGTGAAGTAGTATTTGGTTATCTCAAAAGAGTGGGGAGTCAGACTTCGTTGGTGATACTATAGAGGACTTGGACTCCGCGTCTCCCAACCGTGCTGGATATTACACGGGAATGCGCGTATATCTGGGCACGCCCTCCGCCGCACAGTATCCGGCCGCATTAACTAGTATCTTGTGTATCATACAATTACACGCCACAACAACCATCGTTAACACACCACAAGTCATTCTCTTTTCTTAGTTTCCTGGTACGCTTTGCCACTCGATTTTTTTCTTCATTCTTAATTCATTTGTCACAGTATTAACATGGAAAACGAACTGCGAAATAACGCAAATGATCCAGCAGATAATCGACTTGTCGAACAGCGTCTGGCTATTTGGGATGCTTTTCGAAAACGCGCTCGTCATTATTATACCCTGAAGTTTAACATAGTTCGAAACGCAATTGCACGAAACACAGCTGTAGCGCAGGATATACCAGACTTTCTTGAACATTTTCACCGCCAAATGACTCTAATCCATGGAAATATCGATCTGCCAGTAGCATTGCAACCAGAGCGCTTCGAGGATGAACAAGTAGTGGCACAGGAAGCAGGGGCAGCAGTGCAAGCTGTGCCAGCAACTCAAGTAGAAGCACGGGCAGCCGTACGGGGAGCACGGGAAGACGGGCTTCATGGAGGCCAAGAGCAGGTTGAGCCGCAGCAAGTTCAAGCCCAAGATCCAGCCGGACAGGATGATCAGGACGGAATTGAACAAGATCAAGCTCAAGATCAATTTGAAGCTGAACAGGGTGAGGTTGACGTTGAACAGGATGCACAAGTTGAAGTTGACGTTGACCAAGCACAAGACCAAGGTCCAGGACAAGTTGAAGCTGAATTGGGTGAAGTTGACATTGGACAGGACGCACAAGTTGACGATGACTTTGACTTGAACTTTGGCGTTGACTTGGACTATGACTTTGACTTTGACGATGACGTTGACCAGGCACAAGTCCAAGGTCCAGGTCCAGTTGAAGCTGGAGATGAAGCTGAATTGGGTGAGGTTGACGTTGATCAACCACAAGATCAAGGTCCAGGTCCAGTTGAAGCTGGAGATGAAGCTGAATTGGGTGAGGTTGACGTTGAGCAGGATGCACAAGTTGTCGCTGACCAACCACAAGGTCATGGTCCAGGTCCAGTTGAAGCTGGAGATGAAGCTGAATTGGGTGAGGTTGACGTTGACGTTGACCAACCACAAGATCAAGGTCCAGGTCCAGTTGTGGCGGCAGATGAAGCTGAATTGGGTGAAGATGACGTTGAGCAGGATGCACAAGTTGTTGTGGCTGACGTTGACCAAGGTCCAGTTGGACAAGGTGGACAAGTTGCGGTTGGTTTGCTTAATTTCAATCATGATAATAGTATCGTTGCGGTAACTGAGGTGATGGCTATAGCACTAACTGCATCTCCTCATTTAACTGAGCGTGCCTGCTTGTTGAGAAGGAGGTATCTTGAAGGAAGGGTGCTGGACGAAGCTTGGTACCGAGGAAGTCTCCTTGCCGGGTTCTACCAAGAAATAGCAGCATATCTTACAATAGCTGTCAGGACCCTTGACGCAGGACACTGGCCAGAGTATTTAAGTGCTGAGCGTACCACCAACACTCTAGCTTCGTTGAGCCAATATCGAATTCAGGGTGGCCATAATGATCCTCGCCCAGACTGGTATCACCATCTTTTAAACGAGGATAGAATTGCCATAACTCGAATGGAGCAAGAACCTTTTATCGATGCTGTGAATGAATTATGTGTATGTGTATATCTTCTCCGTGTCATATTGTTTGTACTAGAGGATCTTGACCGCGATGATATGGAGAACAATCACTGGCAGGTTTTTTACCAAGCTTTTGCAAGGTCGTTGCGTCTTGTGACAAATGATAGAGATATGCTGGCAGACACCGGACGGGTTCATGAAGGTTTCGTGTATCTTACTGAGAAAATCGATCGAATGAATACGATCATGACAAGATTGGCCTAATTTGTCTCTGTATCATTTCCGGAGAAAGTCGATTGTTGCTGGTTATTCACACTCTCCAAGGTGACAAGATGATAAGATGATAAGATGATAAGATGATAAGATGATGTGAAAAATAGACTACGTATCAGCGGTTTAGCTATTTGAAGTAGAGTATTTTCTAATGAACTAAGAATTTGCGATTAGGATATTGCTATCGTCAGCCATGAATTTAGATCGTGGTTCTGTGTTGTCCTATGAACCACCCCAAGTCGAAAATAAAGTTTCAACCAGATATTAAAACACGATAGCATGGCGTGATGCAAAAAGCGGCAGTGTGCATACCTCGAGTGGTATCCTTAGCAGCCTCATGCGGCTGGCATTTTCAATGGCACTAATTCCAGGGTTAAATTCAAACATCATTAAGCCTATTAAGTGGTTTCACTCAGCTTATCACATATATTCGGCTGGCCACCAATACATGCCTATTGTGGTGTTTGAATCATTAATTATAGCAAGAGGTAGATGCTTTTCAGCAAAAGATCGCATGTCGGCATGCGAGTACGCATCCCGGAGAGCCAATTGAGTCAAGCGAGGGAATAAAACTTGATCATAATTGGTCCACCTTTTGCATTTCACCCTCCCGGTATTATCATGCCCACGGCCATCGTCCTTTTCCAATACATCAAACCTCAGCAATTCCAAATATGGACAATGAGCGCCAAGTACTGCAAGCAAATCAAGGCTAACCAATTTACCGGCGGTATATGGCTTCCATGCTGTTGAAATACTGAGGCAATTGATTTGTTGATAAGCAACCACCAAGCTGTAGATCTGTGCACTATCCATCACAATTGGGAGGGCGCGACTGATAATTTCCAGTATTTCCATCTCTCGATTGAACTTGGTGATAGCTTTATAAAACAAGTTTAGTTGCTGCTCATTTTCCCGCATGATCTCGAGCCTCAGATGCCGCAAAACACGACACGTAATACTGATATGTTCTAAAGTTAATACCGATACTTTGAAACCTCCTGTCAAACACAAATATCTCAAGTTCGTCAGTGTACTGAAAAACGAAGCGGGGATAATGACAGCATGCTGGTGACATGTACCGCACAGTCCTAATGTCCTTAGCTGAGGCATATCTCTCTCATAAGAAGATAAAAAACTGGATACCGGTTCGTAGCACGGTAATTTTACACGTATAGATTCGAGTTCACGATCAAAGCACTCCTTCAATAAACGATGCAACTCATCAATGTATTTTTTTTCGCCACATGAATAACCATATGACCAGAGTGTGACGTGCCTGATGGGTACTGCCCCAAGCAAACTCACTAGCCGTTCAGTTACATTCTCCGGTGTTGAACGCTCAACATACACACTCGGCCTTAAAACCAATCGCGTCTTTGGGTATTCTTTTCGAACCCGTTGTGCCAACTTCGAAATCTTTACCAGACCAGCATCAGCACTGGTACTGTTATTAACAGATTTACTCGGATCCCATATCAGCTCTATAAATTTAAGGTCGGGGTTCAAAAGTCGACCCACAAATTCGGTCCAAACTTCATTTGCTACCATGCAGCTATCAACCCGGATTATGGCAGATGTCAGTCGGAGTTCAAGACCATTGAGGATGTGGTCAGGCTGGTATAAAAATATATTAAGCTGTCGAATAAAACTGCAATATACCTGGCGTCGCTCTATAGAGCTGAGTAACTCTAGAGGAAACGTGGTGGTGTGTATTGGCTTGTTGGAACATGCTTTCACGCACTTGGTATATGAATGGGTGCCGTGTATACATCTGAGTGGAATCCGAGGAATAGCGCCGAGATCGAGTGGCCTTGAAAAAAAATTGCAACTTATTCCATATCGTTCTAGAGACCCGGTTGAATCTAGAGGTATAGTGACGGTGAGGATTTCCCCCCATAACAGCCTGCAACACTCAAAAAACCAGGTTTTATCTACAATCATAGGCTTCACCAAGTGTGGTTGTCGCAGCCGCGATTGACAACGGCTATCATATGGTACCACCAAGTATTTTAGAATCGTCGCTACAATTTCCGGCTGTTGCATCGGACTATTTGCATTCATTTCTCTGTGAATGACCAAGAACGTGCCAGGTGTCGGGAAAATTCTGGGAATTGAATTCGAGGAAGGAAATTACGGTTTGTGGCCTGCACCAGCCGCAAGCGGCACCTAGTTTTCCGCGTTAACGGCATATATATTTATAAAATTTCAACCGAAAGCGACGTGAAAACCTTGAAAGATTTATCATACGATATAATCACCGATCGAAAAGTACGAGATTTTACCAACCACCCAGTCTACGGCACAGCAAATGGACTGTCCGTAAACGTGATCCTCAACGGCTTTTTTCAAAGACAAAGGTCAGGTTTCACCGGTAGCCGGTGGATTATATCTGAGAATGAATAGCCTATAATAATATGACACACAACAGTTTCGAGACGAACTTTGGTCAAAGATGGCCAAGAATTGACCGGAACCGTCGAGACAGGTAAAAATACTAGGCTATATATTTAGCTGGATTTGCAAACATTATGGACTAGCACATATAAAGTTGTTTTAGCTCATTAAATCTCTAAATAAAGGATAAAGGCGGGGCTTTATCCTTTCTGGTCATCAGCCCCGTAAATGTAATGCACAAATTCAACGCGTGGAGAAATGCGAAATACCGAACATCCAAGATATCCCATATACCCACTGGCGCAATAACAAACAAATCAGGAAGAAGAAATTGTGTGAACACCATTTCAGCTACTGCTTCAACTCTCCCCACCCACCCCCTTCTCTTTCACACACTCCATTAAAAACTGCGAATTGAGTGTCTTGCGGTTCTTACGGTCAGGCCGGGATCTTATCCGGCTAACGCCTTAATCAGGTTCATAATAACCGCCGGCAACCGAAAAACCTTATAGTCAGTCTGGATCGATGAATTTACTAGTTTAAAATCTTAAGAACAGAGTTTTATTTATTTCTTATTATTGCTTTTTGTTACAGAAGCAGAAAAAACCTTCTGGAGGATTTATCTCGAAAATCTAGACTTCTAGCTAGCTATAGTTCCCGGTGGTGGGGCAATCAATCCCACCCACTTACCCACTTGATAGAGCTGACCGTCGAGGGGTATTGGTTTTTGTCGGGGTTTATACCGGCTGGGTTCTGTTACCGCAGTGGCCTATTGGCTGACGTTTGGGCAGGGAAGCTAAGTGGCATGGTTTGCTTTTGATTCAGCCCTTTTTTGGTCCGCAGCCACACGTCCAGCTATGATTTAGATCTCAAAAGAGCTCTAGAAACCTCTTTTCTGCACGTACCAACCGGAACCGATCGATTCTCTTATAGTATGACTGAGCGGGTACCCAGGCTGACCATTTTTTATTTTCTTTCTCTGTTATAACGTCTTCTTTCCTTAAAACTTACAGTACTTATTGACCAGAATCCAACATTTATTCAGACCACGAGCAGTAAGAGCTTAAAAACCGAACAGAGAAGATACAGGCTCCCGACATACGATAAGTGTTTAACTTCTGTTGTTTTCTTTTGTTCCTTTTCTTTCTTTCCTTACACTTTTTTTCTTCCATTTACTGAAAACTTGGCCGCCCCATTTGATTATTACAAAAAGGTATCAAAAATCGACTACAATTCTTTTCCTCGTTTCATAAATCTCTTCAAAGACCCCTCAACACAGAAAGACTGAAATTCGCGAATTTGAAAGCTTCAATTGACAAAGATGGCAGTTGTGAAGAATGATCGGCCGTTGACAAACTCTTATGATCCGAACGATCCTTTGACAATTACGGAATGGTATTGCTGCCAATGTGCGCGGTACCATGGCATTCCGCCAGAACGATACGACTGTACTAGATGTTCACATATGATGTGCCCATATTGTCCTAAAAAACGCGTTGGAGATGCTAAGAAAGCAACCAAACGACCTAATGTTTGATCGGATCCAGCAGGCTGGACCGGATGCCGGGCGGTGACAATATCTAAGAGATCCACCAGCTGGCTGGGGCAACTTTAAAATGGTTTAAATTTTTTTTTTTTTTTTTTTTTGAAAGCCATATTACAAAAGTAAAGCGGATTTCTGTAAGTATATGTGCGGACCACAATAACGATCCAATCTTATCATGGAGAGAGCTACCGGACATGCGACTCTGTGTCACAACTAGCCAAGCATGCTTTGGTTTGGGTGTAGCAAATGCTGAATGGTTTTGAATTGTTGATTAACTTTTTTATTTTGCATACTTGTATGTTATACTGAAGGCGAACCAAAACCTTATCAATCGAATACTACAGCGTTCTGATTTATTTGCCTTTTACGATATATTTTACGATATATCTTGGAGGAAGTGCCGAAGCATTGAAGATACATAGAAATTGATAGAAAGAGAGAGAATGTATTGGCTTCATCGGTTCATTCGGTTTCGTTTTGTTCAATTTGTTTTTGTAAAGAACAGATGAGGGGTTTGAGATTTTTTTTTATTTTAGTTTTTCTTCGCTTGCATAAAGTGTTTCACATATACAATTCGATTCAATCCTGATTTTGGGATGACTTCCCAGATTTCCGGATCTCTAATTTACTATAGACGAATCAGGATTGGCCCAAGTGTTATAAGTTATTGCCCATCCATTTATAGAATATTGTTATTTGGTATCATCTTGGTCAGTTCCCCCCGGTGATCTACGCACGTCTTCTTGACATACTGTGGGTCTTGGCATGATCGCTGATTGTTGTTTTTCTGAGCGACCATCCCGCAGGAACAGATGATTCCTGTAAAGTCGCAACTGCATGAATCAATCGCTAGCTTGCAGGTCTTCAGCGGGCTATATGGGTGGATGATGATATGTGCTAAATGGCGAAGGCATGCATGTCTTAAAAACACGCCAACTTTCTTTTCTCTTTTTTTCTTTATTGAATGGACGTCCTTTAAAAAACGCTTTTTCCGGTTTTTTTTTTTTTTTTTTGTTTTGTTTTAGGCAGTGTATTTTACAAGCGCGATAATTTGGATGGAAGCCGCCTATTCGAGGGGGGTACACCAGCTATCAGCCCATTGAACGTCATCAAACAATCAGATGGAATGTTCCAGTATTTTACCACCAGTTGGCGATTTTAGTCCCGTACAACGCCAAACTAAGTATCATCTGCTCGTGATTATTCGCCGCGACCGTTGGAGTTAACGCGGCGCAGCTAGACGATCAATCCAACGGCGATCGGTTACTGGCTTCCGAAGCGGCCGATTCCGGCAGCGGCGGAAGTATTGTTCTTCTTCCTTTTTTGAACTAGCTGATCGATTAGATCTGTTAGTCCAAGATTCAATTGTCGGTTGGATGAGCCAGTAGTTGAGCATATAGACAAACGGTAAACAAGGCGTTTTTCTCGGTGGCGAAAGTTAGACGTTTCGAGTCGGCGATCGGAAATGAGGCAAAAAATTGACGGTCTGTGAGCTATCGTATTTTACGCGATATGAACGGCATTCAAAATTCCTGAGCCTTGATTGGTTGATCAGCACTGTATGGGCAGCACGGCAATAGTTGGGCAAGTAAGACTAGTACAAACATATATTGCTAAATATATATTTTTGCAATATCTCATGGAAACTGCAGTGTAGCCGCATGTAGCCTTCAAATGCCTACACTTCCACAATAGGATGATTCCACAATAGGATGCCGGCCAGACTCTCTTGCTCTTTTTTTTTTTTTTTTTTTTTTTTTTTTTTTTTTTTTTTCTTGTCTCCTAGAATCGACCGGCTAACAGATTACCCGGGGTTTGGAAATTGTAATTGAAGATCCACAAAGGCAAATTTAAGCATGATTTATGTCTATTTTCAGGTTCTACTAACAGCCGCCTATTCGGAAACCTCCATTGTCTTTTCCACTTTGACAAACATATCCTGCAATTTGCCAAATTGGGCGCTCTGGCCCGCAATCTGAGAAATATACATTTGCATTCCGTCAAACGCCACTGCAGTGTCACCATAATTCGTCTCGTTGCCAAACTCGGGCAATTTTGGATACCGTTGAGAAAAGTGGGTCAGCACCGTCGCCTTGGCCCGCATTTCGGCAGCAATCCCCAATGCCTCGTTCAATGTGGAATGCCGTTTCTTCTTGGCCTCCTCGGCGAGATCATTATCATGAGTCGCCTCATGGATCAGCAAGTCGCTGTTAAGCCCAACCCGTCTGGCGAAAAATTCGTTCGGCCGGCTGTCGCCTGAAAATGCAACCTTAAACCGCCCTTGTTTTGTAGCAAAGGCCATCGATACACTGTATGCATATTCACAGTGGAACGCCTTGCATGCTTTGATGCGTGTGATTCCTGCTACTTGTTCTAGTGTTTCGTTAACAACTGCACTGGGGCGGGAAACGGTATCTGAATTTCTATTGTAACCTTGTCCCACAATAAATAGCTCGGTATCGAGGTACTGAATTCGCTTCATGTCCATTCCTTCCAGTTCTGCCCATTCAGAGAGGAATAGTTCGTACTGTTTTGGCCCAATTACCATCAATTGGCGCTTTGGATTGTTGGCAGTCAGCCACTCTCGGATCACTGAAACTGCCCCCAAATGGTGGTCTGCATGCAAATGACTGATATATACAACATTGATCTCCTGCAAGAGCTGTTCAATATTTGGTCCGTACAATCGTTTCATGGTTCCGAAGGAGCCTTCTCCACAATCCAATACCACGCTGCTCCACCCATTAACAGTGGGCACCCGGACTATTGACGACAATACATTTCGGTATTTCGAAGGCATTGCACTACCAGTGCCCAATGTGATAATCTGAGGTTCTTCAAGGTTTGGTACGCTATCAGGTGCTTCTGCCGTTTGGTGGACTTCCAAAGCCTGTTCTAGACGTCCCCATTCCGTCTTGCCCTGGGACAGGTGGAACCGCGAATCATGCTTAATCTCCGGTTCCAATGCAGTCACTGTTAATGCATATCCAAGCTTGACCTTTTCAGTCTCTTGGAACTTTAATTCCGCATTGCTGCTATACAATCGTGAAAAGTTGTGCGGCAGATGCTTTCTTAGCTCACAGTTGAGGCCAGCTGCGGCTTGTAAGACAATACCGTTTGGACAGTACCGAGGATGAAGAATATAATGCAGACAATCTTTCCCAAAGCTATTCAACCACTGTTGATATCTGTCGGTTTGGAAATCCACGTTCTCACCAAGAAAGTGGTATACAACTTGTATATCCACCACCGTATCCTCACTGATATCACGCGCCCAGTTTGTCTTTATGGCTGAATCGACATGATCTGGCGTTGGAATGTCTACAACCAACACTCTAGGCGGTACTTTTGGTTGTTCCATCACCATATCCGGAGTCACTACTGTACCATCCTCAGCGGTAATCGTCTCACCATTGGCCAGTCTACCCCATGCTCTACCCTTCTTGATACCGAGTCGTTGAGCTTCGTCAGCTAGGAACCTTCCCCTTGACGGTAAAACCTGTACAATATAGGATGATGACCGTTGGTCCTGTGTTGTTGGTTCCTGTCGAGTCATTGATGATGCAAACGAGCTCTCAGCTGCCTCTGGAACAGAATGATCATAAACCGGATCCAATGCAACTGGAGCTATCGCAACAAACTCATCGCGAAATATATCATCAGGTGGTGCAACTCTCAGATCTGCCATATTATGGAACATGAAATTTCTCCATGTATTTGCAGCCCATGCTAGGTTATTACCAGCTGATCTTAACGTTAAGCTGTTTGCACCTTGTTCCGTCACAGTCAACAGGAACCCAGGTAAGCCACCAATCGTTTTCCAGCTGATTCTACCGGTTAAAAATATACTCTTTAATTTCCCCATTCTAATTTTGTTCTGGTTCAATGATCGTTGAAGCCCTTCGCCACATTGCCCAATCACATACTTGTGACCCTTTTTTGTAGATAGTGAGATGGCCGCCGACCGGCAGTCATCAGTAGGATGCGAAAGAATCTCTATCATTGTTCTAGCGCTACGGTTTGCACGATTTCTGAATCCGCTTTTACTCCAAATGGTATTAGTATTACCGTAGGCCAAGCTTTTTCTGACCGTTCGCAGAACGTTAGCCATTAACACAATGTGTATAAAAGATTTTTTTGCGCGGTTGGAAATTTTTTTTTTTTTTTCCACCACTCTAATCAGCCGCTCCAAGGAAGAAAAAAAATTTCCTCCCTTTCCGACAACCATTACCACAAAAAACGAAATGCCTTCTCGAAACGCTGTTAACAAACCAAAGGTTACTGCACCAAAGCTCCATAGATCTGCGGATAAAGGTCATAAAATGAGCAACGGGCAACGATCTTTAAATGCTGGTGCAGTTACAAACAGAGTTATCTCCAAGAAACGTGCTAAGAAGAACTTGAGAAACTCAAAGTATACTGCCGAGTATAACAAAGCTCGAGCTCAGGCTTTGGAAGGCGATTTGATTATGCAAGATTTGGATAACGAAGAGACTCTATCAGCAACACAGAAAAAGATTCGGGATCGAAAATTGAAGGTACAAGAACGAAACGCAATCAAGCTCAACTTGCAGTCAGATTTACCACAAGAAGAACTCTTGTTATCAAGTTCTGGTCAAGGTACTACACTTGGTCAATCACCAAGAGCATAAAGAATATATATGAAAAAGGGGAAGGAATAGAAAAAAAAACACAAAAAATAACTTATTTATTCATCAAAGACTTTATAAATTCTCGTCGCTTCTTTTTATCACGGTTCAAAAAATCACGGTTCTTGGGCTCCGATATAATCAGCGGTTCAAACACATCCAAAATTTGTTTCTCTTCGCATCCGTCTTCAATAGCCTTGTTTAAAAACCCTGTAATATAAATCAAAACATTGACATTCACTCCTGGAATGGTTTCGAGAATTAGATTGACTTCATCAGCACCTTTGATTACTGTGGAGTAATTCTCCACTGGGATCACTCCTCCACTTAGGTATCGCAACAAAGTCAAGAATTGTTGCAACACAGAATATGTAGAAATGTTGGGCTGTACCTGGTCAGCGGCTTCAAGAACCGTCACGTCAAACTGTTCTCCATTATCAAGCCATTCTTGTACTTGGTTCTGTAAGCTTGAATCTCCAGGATGGTCAAACATATCAGGCAAAATGCGTGTCCACAGGTAATCAATACAACTAAAGATCTCTGTAGGCATATTCATACTGGATTTATCCATAATCTTGCCCTTTCTGGCCCCATCCGGCATTCGACTCAGCAAATCTAATGATCTGCCCAAACATGTTCGTTCACTTTTGAATTCCAACGGAACAAATATATCCTGACCACCATCAATACGAATAATTGCGATCTGGATAATATCAGGAGTGTATACACCAGGTGTACAGGACAGTTTGATTTGCTGTGAAGCGCCGCATGGCAGGTCTCCACTGGCTGGTTCAGCCTCCACAGCAGGATCCTTTTCCATCCGTCCGTCTTCACCGCACATTATTATCGTCCAATGCAGCACCCCAGTACTGGAACTACTTGTATTATTGTGACTCAAAGTGAGCCAGGTATCAGTATTCTGCAATACCCGGCAGGTCTTTGAAACTTCGTGCGGCTCAACTTCTACCATTGGACGGTTGGCATTTTCAGCAAAATCCCAATTCTTGAGCAAAGCTCCAACAATATCCTTCCGCTTGTCATAGTCCACAGTAGGTATAGTGATTTCAAACCGTGCGGATATCGGCTTATGGTCTGAGATTTTGTAATCCATACAGCTCTTGTATTCTTCCTGACTAATGCGGCTGTCTTTGGAGTATAAAATTCGGTCAGTGTAAGATGGAGTTCGCTCGGAATGGTCAAAATTATCAGTACCAACGACATATTTGTAGGTTGGAGGGAAATTGATAGAACCTTCGGTATAATTGGTCAAAATTCGATCGTCTTTGATGGAATGATGTAGCTGATCTTGAACCAGAATTGTCTCGTAATCTCCTTTGTCAGAAAAATCCTTGACCATTTCTGCATCCATGGTCACTCGATAATTCAAGTCGCCCATCAAGAATGTCAGCACTTTTCCTTTGGTGTCGGAAATACTTAGGTCGGCCGTCATGTCAGAAACTTTCAGCTCTTGCGCATCGGCATCAAAAATCATCTTGTCTGCCGTCTCTTGATTGACCAACCCTTCTATACGCAGATTTTTTGAAATTTCACCAAATTCCCATTTCCTTCGATCAATAAAGTTCTTTCCATCTCCTGCAGATAAATGACAATTAACAAATGCAAATTCTGTGCCGCTGTCTGGTGAACTCTGGTCTGCACCAATCGTCATCCAGATTGCCGCAGCACCTTTATTCCCCCATACCCCAAACAACCCAGTTCCAGTGGTATTCCTTCGAGTGTTCGATATCTGCTTTTTAGCTGCATCTGTTGCAAACACTAAAAGCATTAACCCGAGTAACTGGTTACTCGCAACTACTGAATATCCATCACCGAGCGCATCCAGGACTGTACGTTTTGTATTTTCCAGAGTTGTTGTATTTGCATAAAGGTTTCTCGGACCTAGCGTATCCGACTCCTGTAAAGCCAACACATACATGTCTGACATTATTGGAAGCCCAATTAACGAATCCAGCCGTTCCTGTCCTAGCGGTTCACCATGCATATTCCAAGTCACCATTCTCACTGTAATTTGCGAATCCGAAACGAACTCGTCACATTTCTCCTTCAACGCGAGGTTTATTCGCCGATTCTCTCCTGCACTATTCGTGGATGATTTCTTACTGGTGGAATTACTGCTCTTTGTACTGTTGGCGTCGTCACTATGCGATGCTGTAGACAAGACGTCTCTCCAAGCAGCGACGAAATCCGCCAATTCGACCGGAGCTTCACCGTTTACAGTATCGTTAAATTCTCCAATATATTCGTTATCCAACCGAATACGGAATGTTTTTGCTTGAGGGTCGGTTTGTTCTACCAAAAGCTTGTGTTCTTCTTTGATCGGCTGTGGTGTCGCTAGTTCCGGTCTTCTCTTTGAAGCGAGTATGTAATATGCAGGATTGGTGCCATTTCCTGGAAACAATGACAGCAAATGAGTGGACGTATTTAATTTCAACTGACTGCTAGACATGATTTCGTCGAATTACTTTGGAATTTGTAAACGCAAAGAATCTTTCCTTGTAGCCAGTCGCCGTCCGTTCTAAGTGTTTATGTTTGACTGGGGAAGCGCGGAACCTGGAAAGTTAAAAAAAAAAAAAAGTACTCAAATCGCAAATGTAACCATCGCTCCGGTGTAGATAACAGAACCTTAAATACCCGCTTTGAAAGTATTCTCAGCCTGGTAGATTAATGAGATTAAAATGAACAAGGAAAGTTACTCCTCCGTTTGCCCCCATTTTAGAGTATCGGAGGATTTCAAGTGGTGAATATCGAAATCAAACGAAATAATCCTGAACGTATGATCATGCATCAATGTGTTTCACTTGAAAATCCAGAAGCTAATTGAGATGACGAAATATTTTCTTATATTGTTTTAGCTGTTTGGATGTCGCCAGATGGAGTGTTTGGTGATGTTTAAGCGCCGCATACAATTGAAGACGGAAAATGATACAGAGATATTAAAAATATATAAACATATTCGAAAAATTATACAAGCGAAACGAATCGAAAAATGGGGGTTTACAAGAAAATTAATAATAAAAAATAAAAAATAAAAAAAAGAAGAGAATAGTTGAATCGAAGAAGGATTAGAATGGTTTACCGCCGTTTTTAACAACTTGTACACACAGCCTTGGTCATGGTTTTGGTGACATCGGTATAAGTAGTCTTGGTGACAACTCGACCATCGCCATGAGTAGTAGTGATTTCGCATGGCTCTCGATGAGTGACAGTAACAGTGGTGTGATCTGTTAAGGCCCCGGTAGTGGTGGATACAGGTTCGTCCCAGGTAGTGATGGAATGAGAGCCAGTGGTAGTAGTGATTTCGTCCCATGGTGTAGTAGAACTAGTTACCGGTGGTGCTTGAGAAAGAGTGATGGAATGAGAGCCAGTGGTAGTAGTGATTTCGTCCCATGGAGTAGTAGTAGTTTCGTCGCATGTAGTGGTGGAATGAGAGCCAGTGGTAGTAGTAGTTTCGTCCCATGGTGTAGTAGAACTAGTTACCGGTGGTGCTTGAGAAAGAGTGGTGGAATGAGAGCCAGTGGTAGTAGTGGTTTCATCGCATGGAGTAGTAGTAGTAGTAGTTTCCTCACATGGAGTAGTAGTAGTAGTAGTTTCGCCGCATGGAGTGGTGGAATGAGAGCCAGTGGTAGTAGTGGTTTCGTCGCATGGAGTAGTACAACTAGTTACCGGTGGTGCTTGAGAAAGAGTGGTGGAATGAGAGCCAGTGGTAGTAGTGGTTTCGTCGCATGGAGTAGTAGTAGTAGTTTCCTCACATGGAGTAGTAGTAGTAGTAGTTTCGTCGCATGGAGTAGTGGAATGAGAGTCAGTGGTAGTAGTGGTTTCGTCGCATGGAGTAGCGGAACTAGTTACTGGTGGCGGTAGAGCAGGCCCAGAATCAGAGTGCGGCGGGTGCGGCTTGCGGGTGGTGGTGGTGGGAGCACAAACTGAGGGGGATCCAATGATAGTGGTAGTATGAGTGATAGTATCAGTATCAGTCCAAGTATCAGAAGCGCAAGTAGAAGTGACAGTAGGGGTGTGGGTAATGGTGGTGGTGAAGCCGGTGTCCACAGTGGTAACAGGGCAATGAGTTGCAGTAACGGCGCAAGGTTTAGTGAGGGTGTTGCTCACAGTCTTGGTAATGAACACAGTGGAAGTTCCTTCATGTTCACCGCAGGCATGGTCGCCGCAATATATAACCGGACCAGCTTGGCCAACAGAAGAGTATATTGCAGTAGCAATGGCAAAGATAAAAGTAGTTTTCATTTCTTGTGAGGGCGTATTAAACGAGGAGATAAAAATTGATAGTTGAAAAAGAGTGGATCAAGTGAGTTTGAAACGGGTGGGGGTCTGTTAAAATAAGATTTGTTGCTGATGATTAAAGGGGGACAAAAAGACATGAATAATTAAGAAAACCCTCTATTTATATAGTTGGGTTCCATCGGTAGTATCCAAAAGAGGAGCCCAACGACGGCAGGGATTCCATAGACCAGAAATGGATCCCGTATTGAAGTATGTGATACGTTACATTGTTGGTTGTACCGAACCTATGCCCACCCAGGAGTTGCATAGCGCTTAACTTAAGTACGTTGTGCGCTAGTGGAATTTCCGATCGGAGAGAGAGAGAGAGGGCGGGAGGAAAAATCAAATATCTTGCGACTGATACTATATAATATATCGCACTCTGCAGATGATATATAGTGGCTGGCTCTTTACAAGCTCGATTGTGAATCTGCTCTGTTGGGCAATTGAATAAGTGATGATGACTACACTGATGACACCAAGCTCCAGTCCATCCTAACCCTCAGATACCGTCCGATTCGATTGGGTGCCGACGCGAGGAGCATTCTCTAGGGTTATACTGCGCGATTTACCTAATCCGGATCCAGCTTTTTTTAAAAAAAAAAATCAATCCCCCAAGTGGGCACGCCAATTGGATTTTAGTTCTCTTTTTTTTTTTCTGTCATTAGTCTATATTCGCATCACTGTGATCGCCGCCGCGGGGACGGGGGCTCAGGTTAGGTTTCTGTCCTCCCAGCTAGTCACTAGCCAAGAATGCATGCAGTTAAAAAAAAATTAATTAATTTAGTACAATACCATATTTAGCTAAAGAACTGGTCGTCCTCGTCTAATTGGAGCATTTCCAGAACCAGTCGCCTTTTTCACCGCCAAAGCTGGAGTCCGCTTACCGATATTGGTGGCTGGTCTACCTGGGCTTGCTTTTGACTTTACATTTGCAATGTTGCGCTCAATTGCATTGACGCCTTTAACACCCATGTTGCGACTATCCATTGGTTTGTTTCTACTAGCCACATTTCGATTCAAATTCGTCGCCGGCTTGATGTTCGAATTGACTGTCTTGATTCCATTCTTTGCATTTCTTGAAGTGGCGACACCAAACTGCGGAATTCCTCGGTATAACAACGCATGGCTATCTCTTTCATAACTAAATGACCCTATCAATTGCGAGCCGGACCCCTCATCCTTCAATACTGTATCCATTATTCCCGAAATAAAAACACCCAACGGCGTAGTCATCTTCATCATAGTATTGGCCATAAACACCGTATTATCGTATGGCCGAATAGCAATAGTAAATCCCACAGCAGTAATAACAAAACGTTCATGAATCGAAATCTCAAACGCCTTCCCAGGCCGAAGTTCAGGTGCTAGCTTGATACCGGATCGTTCTGCTGTAGCCTTCCTAGCAAGCTGGTCAAAAACATTCTTGGCAGCCGCCGGCTTAAATTGGATTCCAAGGTCATTCATAACTGGCGGCGATGGACCAGAAATACAAGAAGTATTCAACTTTGGGAGCAGATCTGGACTAGATCTTGGGGTTGGTTTGGTCGAATAGAAACCAATAGAAGAAACTGGGTTTTGGCGATGTTCCTGATTGGGTTCATGATGATGCTCCTTCAGGTGCGGTTGTTGGTCAGGGCATGGCGCTTCCTTCATTCCTTCAATGTTCGATTTATTCTCGTCAAACATTTCCAAATCGACAAGTGGATTTCCATATTCATCTTTATTTGCCTTACCCAGTACGGTACTCTGCGCCATTGGTTCATCCCGCAAGAGTCTGGCGCCTGGCTCGCCCAATAACCGATACAACATTGTCAATTCACCTTCGGTTCTCTCTCCATGTTCCTCGGGTACCGACTCAACATTCTCATCACGCATATTCAGACTGGCATTCTTCAAAACATTCAAACTGATATCTTCAAATGAAGTTTCATCACTAGCTGTAGTTCCGGTGGTAGCTTTGGACGAAGGGGATACTTTGACATGCTGCCATTCCTGGTCTTGATATTGTCGATCCGACATCATGTGTTGAGAACGATAGTCCCCATGGGAACGTAAACCTGGGTATAGAGATGCAACCATTATCTATATTCGATCCAAAAAACAAAAAAACAAAAAACAGAAAAAAAGAAGCTGCGCGGTAGTTAGCGAAAAGATGATGAAGAGTTAAACGCTGAGTTGGTTTAGATAAATAGAATATAGTTTTGGTTTATATGCGGCTGACAGCACTAATCGGCGCACGCAAATTGGGTAAAGTCGCATTGCCAAAGCCGCACCACCATATCTAGGCATTGATAACCCTTCCGATTATGCGCTGAAGATTGCATGAAATGCGCTATGGAATAGGAGCAAAAAAATTGGACGATACCGGATTT
This sequence comes from Blastobotrys apis, assembly GCA_030557665.1. Taxonomy (NCBI): domain Eukaryota; kingdom Fungi; phylum Ascomycota; class Dipodascomycetes; order Dipodascales; family Trichomonascaceae; genus Blastobotrys; species Blastobotrys apis. The sequence continues at coordinate 186,661 of JAKTPN010000212.1, forward strand.
GAACCGGGGACCTTTCGCATGCTAAGCGAATGTGATAGCCAACTACACCAAACGCCCGAATTGATGACGATTGTAACGGATCAACTCGAGAGTGCTCAGATCTGAGACGAGCCGCAGAAGGCGGGCGCCTCGTGACAAGAAGCCAGCGCAAGGAAGTCACGTCAGAGTTTCCAGCAGAGACTATTAGTACCAGAATGTTTGAAGCAGAATGTCTGAAGCAGAATGTTTGAAGCAGAATGTCTGAAGCAGAATGTGAAGCAGAATGTCTGAAGCAGAATGTTTGAAGAAGACGTTTGAGATTAGAGTTTAAGAAGTTTGTATCATGAGAATAGTTATAAAAAGGAGCAATGTTCCGAGGGAATACTAGGCAAGCAATATTTATTGGGCCGAACGGATCTTGTGCTACCTTCATCGTTGTTCACTTGTAGTCTTCACATTGTTATATCTATATTACTATATTACTCTTCCACATTGAGCCGCAGGACTGATCCATATCTACGATCGTTCTGTTACAACGATTTCAGGATAATAATTCATAGTCATGCCGAAAGTCGGAGTTCCTACCGCGCTATGCGGCGAGGACTTTTGGATAAGTTAAATCAATACAAATTTACCTGCGGAACCTCTACAGTTTTGATACCAGTCTGTTGGGCTGTGTAAAAATATGATTCCTTGAAATTGAACAAAATGTCTGCAATTACAGTCCAAAAAGAGGACGTCCGATGGCGTCTAGTGGCCTTGCAAGTTCCCCGCACAGTTTGCTCCAATTAATTTCGTGCAACGATCTATTGCAAACTTCATGTCGAGATACCATATTGGTAAACATTTCAGGTAATCATTTTCAACACAAGGTAGCCGTTATGTAGCTAGGAATTCGGTGACAGTATAAGTGCTCTGGCTATATGGTACTTCAGGTGCTGACTGTTTCTCTATTACTCCAGCTGTTGAAAAACTTGGTAGACGGCTAATGGTGGAAAATTCCCATACTTACTTACGTTTCCAATTCCAAGTCTCTAGGAGGAAACAGTCGGTGCCTGTTCACTTCTGCAGTACGAATATCGCATATGCAGCAAGGCCTTGAAGCTGTTGAATTTTCCTCTCACGCGCAAGTGTCATCAAACAGTGAAAAAGAGCAGCATAAAATTCGACAATGAAGCACATGCAGTGTCTTGTGTAAAATATTAGAAGTTGTCGTAGAGACCAATCCCCCAATCAAACCGTTCTGATAGGTCACTATGCGATGACGAACACATTGAAGCAACTGATGGCAGAAGTTTTATTCGGACTATTGATATATTGGCAACATGTATGGAGCGGGGAGAAAGTTCTCCATTGGAGCGATATAGCCTATAGTCAAGCAAACTTTTCAATAGACCAAAGGGAGGAACAGAGCCGCAGAATAAGCCGCGCGGATCTACGATTTGCAATAGGCAATTACAATTCAAAAGGGCACTAGCATGCAAGCCATGTCATCGTTTAACCTAAGACTTTAACAGGCCTGCCGTCCTATATAGAAAATCAACCCCGTCTTAATATGGCCAGACATACTGAGCTATCTCGTTTCTACCAGCGCGGCGACCCCTGACGCAGAACAAGGCGCGCCGTAGCAATCTACGTAACCATACATATTTCGCTCCCCGAGCCCCCGGATCCTCCGAACAACTTGAATACCTGGTTCATCGACGGGACGAATAGGTATGGCCAAATGCGCAATGGTCAAATGCCAAAGATTTTCATAACAATTCTGGAAATATCGATGCGGCTCGGTCCGCCCCGCATTCGGTTTGCTTCATTTTTTTTTTTTTTTTTTTTGTTGCTTTCGAGGCAATAAAGGGTGGACGTGGGCCATACATCGGCGGCGCTAATTTGGCTGACTTTTTTCTTTCAAAACACATCATCCCACCCGATACAACAATAGGACACAACAAAAGTTCATTTTTAACGAAATTAAATGTCGGCTGGTTCTCGAAGGCGTACATCACACTTTGGATGTTTGCCTTGTAAAAAGGCAAAAGTTAAATGCGACGAACTAAAACCAGTATGTTCAAGGTGCCAGGGACAAAGGTTACAATGTGGCTATACAGACCAGTGGCGAAACGCAGCTCTTGGGTTGAATATGGCAGTAGACGGCAGTAATTCTATCCCTACCAACAATATCAAAAATGGTCGAAAGTCTGTGTCACCAGAAGCAGAACCAGTACCATCACTACCACCACCACCACTACCGGCACAGCGACAACAGTTGGATGTGAGTCCCACACCTCAAGAATCTTTGACACCAAGTACAATGCTGGAAGTTGCTCTGATGCATAGATGGTGTACAAAGACTTGCTATACGATTCCATTACCAGGGTTCTCAGACTTGTTTTCGGATATGCTTCCAGATATTGGTTTCAAGAGTCGGGTTTTGCTAGACGCTTTATTTTTGATCACTTCAGCACATGCATATTACGAAACAGGTGATCCTACAATGAAAATCGCGATTGACAAGTTCAAATTTTCCGTCATTACTTCACTTCGAGCAACGATCGCTTCCGGTGTGACTCGACAAAATGGCGAGGCGGTATTTGCAGCTAGTGCAATCCTGGCGATTTATTCATTAACTTGCGATACCGAGGCGGAGTTTACAGGGGTGAATGAATCATGGGTTTTGTTTTTCCAAGGGAGTCAAATGGTGTATCAACAAATGAGTGGTTGGCATCATGAAAGCTGTTTCTCCAAGGTTCATCAATATGCGTTGAATAATCCATTGCCGGATGGTGAGCCGTATCTGCATAATTTTGACCGGGTGTTGGAAGCACAGCCAGATCGTCACGAATTGTATTTACCAATCCTTCAAAAGCTTTCCAGACTTGCGAGACGGATTATGACGGATCCAGATAACCACTGTTTGGTTTATATTGTGTCATGGATCATGAGATTGCCAAAGCAGTTTACAGAATTGGTCAACTTGTTTGATCCATGTGCGTTGGTGATTATGGCGAATTTTTTCCAAACACTTTCACACTTGAGAACGAGTTGGCTTTTTGATGGAAACGCAAAACGACACCAAGAGCGAATCCGGACGAAAATTCCTCCAAATTGGCATGTATACCTTATAGACACACCTACCGATAATACAAGTATGTAAAATGACTTAGCAGTTTGTTTTTTTTCTTTTTTTGTCAATTAAGAAAATCAAAAACGCGATTCCCAAATCTCTTTAACACACCTCAAGCCGACGCGATACGAAAACAAACAAAAACAAAAAAAAAACAACCAGGGATGGAGGAACAGGTTAATGTCGTACGGCAGTTGATACAAACGATTAATAATAGTATGTATAATGCGTCATGGGAAACTCTCCCGGTGATATGCAGTGCTGCCGGGTTTGCTCATTTGTTGAATTTACATGATGATCCGGAGAATACTACGAAAGGGTATTGGTTCGTTAAACATGACGAAAATATGTTCGAATATACTGGTGAGAAGGAACGGAATGCGTTAAACATTTATAAAAAGAGATTGGATACTGTAACTCAATGGATGTTTCAAGGTATGATGGACCAGCTTAATACGTTGACGGCTGAGGATGAACGGCGACTAGAATTGAAGCAACAGGTGGATTTTTTCATATCACCAATGCTGGATGAGGATATGGATATTATTACTCCCCCGGAGGACCAGCTTCAAGCGTTTAGAACGAAACTTGATGAGATCAAAGAAATTGAACTGAATTTGGCATGTTTGATTATGTTAACCCTCCCGGGACCGTTGGTAAACATCAACGTGATACGCTTTGTCAATACGGTTACAATTCCTCGTGATATGGTGGTAATTGGAAACGTGGTTACAATAGCTGATGAAAATGGGCTAAAACGAGGGCTACCGTGGATTATTGGTGAACTGGTGATTCGGTACTTGGTAGTATTCCGACCACTACAAAAGCTACTCATGAGACACTTTCCACAAGAGAGCGATAAATTAGATACCCATTTATTCGCATATACCTGGCAGTCAGAACAATTGTTGGCCGCTTGCTCTATGCTTATTGACTTTTACGGCGGCCAATTGGATTTTAATGAATGGAGACATGGATATGTGGACAAAAACGCTGAAAAATTCGACCAAAAGTACCAAAGATGGGTGCAAGCTGCTCGTCAACCCACGAACGAAGAAATGTTCACAATTCAACAACGGTTTGAATTTAAAAGTGAAATCCACAGAATTGGGGTAGAGATGTTCATTCTGGATTTTGGTCGGTCAACTATTCTTCCTTTCAATTCAATTCAGCGTTAGAGATGGTTATGTCGTGTTCCCAACACTAAGTAAGTCTTACGCGACTTTTTCTAAACCTCGCTTATTTTTCCACGATAACGAAGAAAGAAAAAGAAGAACGTACGGCGCTTTATAAGCTTTAGGGAAGATGACCAAGTCACCTAACTTGCTGAACATTTTTATCGCGGCGACGTGTCTCAAAGTACTGCTTTTTGTGGCATATCATTCGACAGACTTTGAAGTTCATCGCAATTGGTTGGCAATCACCAAGAATCTCCCGGTGAACCAATGGTACGTCAACCATGTCTCGCAATGGACGTTGGATTACCCGCCGTTTTTCGCATGGTTTGAATGGTCCATGGCTCAGCTCGTGCCAGAAGTCGTCGCTGATGATGGAGCGTTGAAATTGGTCGAGCATGGAGCATATGGGTGGCCCACAGTTGCGTTTCAACGAACGACGGTGATATTGACGGAGGTTGTGTTATTTGGGGCGCTACAATGGTATATCAACAGTTGCGGGACTGATTCGGTAGCAAAACGAAGATCATTTGCCATTGCAGCGTCAATTGTGTTGTCTCCGGGGTTGTTGATTATCGACCATATCCATTTCCAGTATAATGGGTTTATGTATGGGATTTTGGTCTTGTCAATTGTCGCAGCGCAGTCAAACAAACTGTTACTATCAGGGACGTTGTTTGCAGTGTTACTCTGCTTCAAGCACATTTACTTGTACCTAGCACCGGCATATTTTGCATACCTTTTGCGAGCTTATATTTTGGCCAACAATCGGCTCAATTTCATGAACGGGATCAAGCTAGGGACTGCGGTAGCAGGAGTTTTTGCAATTGCATTTGGGCCATTTGTTTATTATAACCAAATTCCAAATGTCTTGGAACGGTTGTTCCCGTTTTCTCGTGGATTGACCCATGCATATTGGGCGCCAAATGTATGGGCATTGTATTCGTTTACTGATCGAATCCTAGGGACAATTTACAAAGTATCAATTCCATCCGTAACCAGAGGATTGGTAGGGGATGTGGCATTTGCGGTGCTTCCAGAAGTACGACCAAAGTTGACGTTTTTTTTGACGCTATTCTACCAAGTGTTGGCGTTGATTCCATTGTTTCTGTGGCCAAGTCATGATCGATTCCTGGCGAGTTTGACTTTATGTGGATTTTCCAGCTTTTTGTTTGGTTGGCATGTGCATGAAAAGGCAATCTTGTTGGTGATTTTCCCGTTTTCATTCTTGGCTGTAAAGGACCGACGAATCTTGTCTTGTTTCATGCCATTGGTAGTTGCTGGATACGTTTCATTGTTTCCATTGATTTTCACCTCGGGTGAGTCGTTAGTCAAGGTCATGTACACATTTGTATGGTTTGTCATGTTCTTGTTGTCATTCAACTCGCTGGTGCAAGTTTCCAGTTTCAAACGACGCGTGTTTTTGCTGGATCGGGCTATTTTGATTTATTTGGTTGGGTTTGTACCGCTCATGGTGTTTGCCAATGTGGTTGACCGGGTGCTACCAAAGTATGAGTTTCTCAAGCTCATGTCCATCTCGGTATACTGCAGTGTTGGCATTGTAGGGTCCTGGATTGGGTTTAGTTGGTTGTACTTTTTCGATGACATGTTGTGGAATCCCAATCCTCTGAAACGTAAAGTCAAGTCCAAATAATGAAATATCATAAAATTCGTAATCGTAATAATGTGCTTTTATAAATAATAGAAAATGAAAATGAAAAACTCTGACTGCCTACCCTGTTTTATCTGCAGTCTGGACAAAACCATTTCCCTCGCGGCGCCTTTTTCAGCCCCACACATCCGTAATGAAACCATTCCTTTTGGCAGTTTGGGCTATCACAACCCACCATGTTGCCGTAATAAACGTCGTTACAGATACAGTATCGCGGTTCCCGTGAAACTGTTTGCGCTTTACGGTGAGTGAATTTCAGCGACGTCTTGCGTCTCCGTTTGCGTTGTCTCTGTTCCCCGTCTTGGGTGGTATATGTGAAGGTTGGCTCGGCGTTCGGTTGTACTGTTCCTTGTATCTGCTGGTCAGCTGGCGTATTAGCTCGTGAGGTTTCTGATTCTGCTTCTAACTCTGGTTCTGCTTCTAGCTCTGGTTCTGCTTCGGCTTTCGGGTCATGTGTTTCCCCCAGCGATTCTTTTGTCTTCGCCTTCACCAACTGGTCTTGAGTCTGGTCAACTTCCATATCATAGCCGTCACCCTCTTCTAATTGCGCCGGCATTGGCTCAAATTCCACGGCTGTTGGGTTATCCACATCCATTTCTATCTCCTTTGCTCGTCCCTCACTGACTTTATTCCTCAAAAACTCGCGAACTTCGCGAACTGTTTGCAAAACTGCAGACGCTTCTGCTAATGTATTCTTTCTAAGCATAAGTAGCTCCTGTTTCTGCCGTGATATATCGCTTTTGATTTGCTGTTGTTTATTATCATCGTCGTGTTGTGCATCCAAATACCGTATCGACGCGTCAAGTTTCGACGTGGATTTTACTGTACGTGAATCCAGCGACGAAATCAGTCGCATAGACCGTCTCAAATCGATTTGTAAATCATCCAAAACGGTCTTACTAGTCATACTGACTTGGTTTCCTGTGGCGTTGAAGAGTGGAGATGACGGAGTGGTCGTGTCTCCCAGCAAAAAGTGAACCCCGCTGTCTAGATATTCTTGGGCTTTTTTTTTTTTTTTTTTTTTTTTTTTTTTTTTTTTTTCTCGTATCAGCCGCAAACCCTGATGAGTTTGACCAAATGAGCTGGGACTGGGATATACGCCCAACCCGCGTACAACCCAGTCCTAGCTCATTGAAAGGTGGGAGCGAGAACAAAATTCGGATATCGTCGATATACAGTTGATAATGCTATTATTTGGGAGTTTTTTTTTACAGCATGAACTGGACTTGTTAAAAGTGGCTGCTCCGTTAACCGATGGATTGCACACAGCAGCGCACAGTAAATTCAGCTAAACCATGCAAAGGTTATGGCCTGAGAGCTGGTTTGGTTCTTGAATGATGAATTGCATATGTAGTGCGGCTTTTGAGCCGTCTTCTGGAATCATGGTTGAAAACACAGCACAAAAGTGCAAAGTCCTGATCGTGGGGCAGAGCTTCGATTATCCGTGTTATTCTGGCTAATATACGGGCTTTTATTTTCCAGTCTCGATCCATTTGCTGTTTATTTGTAAGCAGCGTCATACTCTTTGCCTGTTTTATGCATGTATAAGTGGGGTAGGGACCAACTCTCAAAATATCCTATCCCACAGGTTTCCTAAAACGTCGGACACCGCGGCGGCTTGTTAATGGATGCATCACATCGATCTGTAAGGGGAAATGAGACTTCACGCGGTGAACAAATTCGGACTCTGAGTTCCACCCGTGATGGATGTTCAGTAGTTAAAACAGGTAGCTTAACCTTGCGGCGGGAGTGTGAGGGGTAACAAGATCGACAATGAAACAATTTATTTCCAGTATTAGCCATGCGGATATTCGGACCGTATTTACATAAAGAGGATTCAGAGGTATTTAAAGCGCCCGGTGTTCATATTTGTAGACCGAAAGAAAAAAAAAAAAACAGCAATGCAGTTATCGTTGCTTGTAAATCAATTGTTAGCCGCATCCGGTCTAGCCGCCGCAACACCGGCCACTAACTGTAAACAGGTTGAACCTGCATGGTGGAAAGAAGCGGTTGTTTATCAAGTATATCCAGCTAGTTTCAAAGACACTGATGGTAATGGGTACGGAGATATTAAAGGTATCACATCCAAACTCGATCATATCAAGGATCTCGGAGTCGATGTGATCTGGTTATCGCCGTTTTACGAGTCGCCACTGGTCGATATGGGGTATGATATCTCCAATTACACCAAGGTCCTCCCGTTGTTTGGTGAGATGGATGATATTGAGGAGTTTATTCAAGAGGTACATGATCGTGGCATGCGATGTATCTTTGACTTGGTTATTAATCATACCAGTGACAAGCACTCGTGGTTCCAGGAATCCAAGAGTTCCAAAGACGATGACAAACACGACTGGTATATCTGGCGTGATGCTCAAGAGAAAGACGGCTCGCGGTATCCACCGAATAATTGGTCTGGATCAAGTAACGGTAGTGCATGGAAATGGGATGAAGACCTTCAGCAATACTATTTCCATGTGTTTACCGACCAGCAACCGGATTTGAACTGGGACAATAAAGTTACTCGTGAAGCTATATTTGACCAGTCTATGAAGTTTTGGCTTGATAAAGGTATTGATGGATTCAGAATCGACGTGTTTAGACTTTACAGCAAGACTCCAGGTCTACCAAATGTACCAGCAAATGATTCCGATTTCCACGACGGGTCGCAGTTTTACGATGGCGCAGCGAATATCCACAAGTACCTTCACATGATGAACCAGGAGGTGCTCTCCAACTATGACACTTTGACTGTTGGCGAGGCGGGATACTCGTACAATATCAGCGACTCGTTGAGCTACATTGGTGAGTCTCGCGAAGAAATCAATACAATCTTTTTGAAACAAATGACAGAGGTCGGCACTTCTGGATATACTCAAAACCCGTGGAAGTTTACTGAATGGCGTAAAGCTATTGAGTTTATCCAGTCTGTGGGGCGGCCTGAGAATGGCGATGGCTGGAACACGGTATTTTTGGAGAACCATGACGTGCCGAGATCCATTTCCAAATTCGGTGACGATTCTCCCGAGTTCCGAGTGCAAAGTGGGAAATTGCTGTCGTTGATGCTGGGAACGCTATCAGGGACTTTATTTTTGTACCAGGGCCAAGAAATTGGTATGGTCAATGTACCGTCGACCTGGACGATTGATGATTTCCGAGACACGTTTGGAATTGAATACTACAATGATACTCGATCCGACGGAGGCAATTTGACTCAAGCCGTGGTAAATTTGCAGACTTTAGGCCGAGATAACGCGCGAATGCCGTTCAATTGGGATAGTTCCGACGGGTTTTCAACAAATGACACCACTTGGATCTCACGAGTGCACCCGGATATCAATCTCAAGGACCAACTCCATGACGAGCACAGCGTGTTTAGGTTCTGGAAGTCCATGATTAAGCTAAGACACGGGAACAAGAATGTTTTCAATTACGGGACTTTTGAGTTTGTTGAGAATGAAAGTGAAAAGTTTTTGGTCTATACCAAAGAATCTTGTGGCGATGGAAAAGGCCATCATAAGAAAGCTCTTGTCGTGTTGAACTTCAACAAAGAAGAAGCCGAGCCACCAATTGATATCCCGAAACATGCTCACCTGCTCAAATCAACTCATGAAAAGAGTGGCGACAAGTTCGAACCGTTTGAAGGACGGGTATATTGGGTTTAAAAGTTAAAACCACACTGTGCGGCGTGCGGCTCATAATGAGCCGGCTGCTTTCCAGCTGACAAAATAAACAAACAAACGGGATATAATAATATAGTTTTGGAATTTCTTTGACCATTAAACTCCCAGCCATTTGTATGTGTGTAAAACGGCCCCTCTCCACCCAACCCATCGCTTTTTACTCCTTTGAGCCGCACGCCATTTCGTTCGCGTGCGCGCTCTCACGCAGTTACCCTCCCAATTAGCCGCTCCCAAAAACTAGCCAATCACAGCACGCCAATTGGGTATTTGAATGGGAAAAAAAAGTCAAACACAATTCGGAGAAGAAGGGAGAGCGCGCTAGTGGAAAAAAAAGGAACGCACCAACCAAAAAAGACCCAATAGCGACTGTTGCCGAAAGTAAGAAGAAGAAGAAAAAAAAAAAAAAAAAA